>CAUZXS010003085.1:30000-122500 GCA_963585895.1 Sepioteuthis lessoniana | reverse complement strand
TTTAAATATCTCCTGAAGGGTATCAAACTTGTTTCTTGCAGTTACCATATATTGATTGCTGATTTTACTATTGACAAGTGAAGACCAGCCATATCATGAAGCTTTACCTGTTTTTTCTTATTTTTGCGTAAATTTCTTTGAATCTTTGTTGAGACGATTCTATAATCGAAAGATACTCCTTCGAAAGAGGAATATGTCTTACCGTTCAAAGCGCTATTTATCCACTTCTTGTTAATTAATATATAATCTGGCCGTGCTTTGAGTTATTTGTGTAGGCGCATGTCAATAGTTTTCTCCCTCTTTTATTTAATATTCAAATATGCAAGACTGTTCTCAAGTGAAAAATTGATTCATTTCCGTCTTTGCCTATTTAAGCATTCCTTTCTCCATCGATGATTAGAAAACTATGTTTGGGAATGCGTCGAACAAGGAAAGATAGTCCGTTATAGAAAGTTGTTATGTCCATTTCATTACTGGTATTTGTAGGACTGTTGCAATAGGTGATTATGGTGCAGGGGTTGACATTAAATGTAGTAGACATCATCCTCGGTTGAATTCTTTCTATGCTATTTTATGGTTTTAGAGCACGAGGACCGAGAAGCATTCCTACATCTCCAGTGGGGGTATTAACGGTGATGCCGAGACAAATGTATATCCATTACAAGTATCATGGCATTTTAGTTGTAGTTCTCTATGTTAAATTCTATGCCAGCATATGATATCCATATTATGCTCGGCTGCAGATCCTGTACGCCCAGGCAGCTGGTTAATTCTAACGTTAAATGCCATTATGTGAACATTTATTTTGCATCTTAGGAGCTGATTTTTCGAACACTAAGATTCAACCTTATCAGAACGTACTCTTTGTTTATCCCCGCGAAGCACAATGCGTTTGGATGTTTAGTTTGAATTAGAGTGGTGAGAATCTTTCAGTTGCTATTTCTTTTTGGAATTAAAAGACGCCATCCTCATAGATGATAAGCAGAAGTTTCTTAACTGAACTATTTAGTTCTGGCCGTTGACGTATGAGGTTCTTTCGCTCAGTATCCACCGTACTGCATCCTTTCCTTTGCTAAACATATGTGTGGCTCATATGATATTCATCTCTATAAGAGACTTTTATCTTATGACAAGCTGGGGCATGATAACTGTTCCGGTTTTGTTATTGCAGGAGTATGCATATCCGGTGTTATGCTTGTAACGTTTTGATAATGTGGGATTTTCTTCTTTATATATATGCAAACGGAGGCATCACACCAATAACAGCGTGCACTCTCCGTTTGCACTCAAGTGGTTACCAAGTTGCAAACTTATCTGGAAATTACTTTATTTTCTGTGTTACAGAATTTAATCGCATCACAGAAAACTTGTTACGATATGCCGTTTGTTTTTTATGATAACATTAATTTCATTAATTATCATTTAATATTTTCTCTTAAAAATATAAACAAGCTCAACTTAGAAAAATAGTAAACTATTATTCAATAAAACTGGCTTCATCATCGATTACGCTGATCTGGTGATTCTCGTTCATCATGTCATAATGTTCAGAAAAATAGTCTTCAACAATCCATCTTCAACCACTTCCATGGAGTCACGAAACTATTGGTACTACCATTTATCATAATAAGTTATTAATCAGTATAAAAACATTGAACGTACGTTGTCTCTTTTTTACTGGTTTTACTGGATTTCATCAGAAATTAAACAGTTATATAAAGCCATTTTTAGGTGGGTGCAATTTCACGAAAAGTCTATAAATGGTTTTGTTGCTTAGAGAAATTAAAATAGATTTAAAGACAATACCTGGTTCTACAAGATATTATCAATTTTACAAACTGAGGTGTGAAATAGGTAAAACATGGGAACAGAATAAGAGTGTATAGTGGCACCGTCAGCCAAACATTAGAAGCAAATAACTTTTGCAGAAAGTTTGGAATCGAAGTTCTTCCTTTCAAAAAAGCTGAAGATCTTGTCTGATAGTATTTGATCAGAGTTGGCGAAAATTTTCATGTGTCCATAAGAATTTCTTTTAGTCGCTGATTAATTATAATTTTTAGTTTGCACACAATTATATGATAACATGTACTCCTATTTATTACGAATAATTTTCAAACAAATTTATTTGACCCATAGATGACACCCAAAGAGGTACTTCAACTCCACTCAGAGTGTATCAAGGATTAATGGCAATGAAGTGGTACTTCACACTCGTTAGAGTTCCAGAAAAGGATTCTCACTATCAAATGCAGTTTAGTATCATACCCAGGATACAGGCGCCCAATGATCAACAATATAATTCAAATATCCACTATTCTCGGTTTATTAAAATTCTGAAACGCAAAGCAGCTAATATCTTCACATTTTCAGTTGCCTTTCAATAAAGAATCAGAATTTTATATTCTTTTAATATCAAGTTGATATTATTTGTTATTGATTTCACTGTTTATATTATGATCATGTGAAGTCAACTTGTATCAATGTAGAATGTGTAATTATTCGAAAAATAACTGAATTGCAATGAAAAGAAAACAGAACTCTTTCAAAACGTAATCAATTCGGAAGATTTTGGCTTACTACGGAGTTGTACTAGTTCTATTTTGATATCTACTTGGAAAGTAAGTTTGGTCCTGTCATTTCAGTTCAACACCGAAAAAAACCCGAATGGAAATCGAAAATGAAAACGAAAATAATGATACCGTTAAGATAAAGGTACCATTATTTCATGCTGTAATTCATAATCTTTTCATTTCTTTCTAAATTGATATGACTTTCGTTGAAGATTTTACAAGATTAACAACATAACTTAGAGTATAAATCCTTAAAGACTTTCAGCTAATTGATTGTAAACTTTTCAAATTTCGAGAAAACTTTGTTTATATTTGTTTATTACTTTTAGAAAACAGCCGCTGAAATTGAAATTTCAAATTAAAAAGATAGCTTGGAGTTATCTTCTTTGGCCAGACATCCAAACAAACAGAAATATAATTATTACCATACGCCGTAATGATTAAGTGGCAAAAAGTGTTTTATTCTCTGAAATAAATTTAAATAATATTGCGCAAACGGAAATCTAGCTACGTCTTTTAAGCTCATGTCGCGTCACAACCTATTTATAGCATTGATAACATAGGTAAGTGGGTAGAGTGTTCACCAATGGCCCGAGAGACCGGGTCGAGTCATACCAAAGACTTAAAAATGGTACTTGATACGTCCTTGCTTAACACTCAACATTATAAGGTACGTATCAAGGGTAAAGTGGAGCAATCCAAGGGGGGAGTAGTGCCCTGCCCTACACCTCTGTGTAGTAGCTATTGAAAAGGAAGCCTTCGGGTCGCCTTCGACTACAGTCGCCAACTTACTGTATGATGAACTTCTTTGAGAAATTATAATGATCAAGGACAGCTTGTTTTTAGGATACTGTGGACTGGAAATGTCTTCTTCAAATGAGACTATTTCAGTGGTGTTTCGCTGTGTTTAATAAAACCATAAAAATATCGAATCATAAAAAAAACTGGATCATAGATTTCACTTTCATCTTTTTTGAAACATATTTTTTTTGTTTTTTATGTTATTCACTAAGTTTAGCTTTTTATCTGGCATAAAAGCCTTTGGTTACTTACAGTACTTTCTGTTACTAAGTGATAACTCCAGCTATGGCTTAATAGTCGGGCAGACTTGTTTCTCTAACTTGGTTAATTCGAACAGTCAATGAGAAAGAAAATTCTGAGTTCAAAGCAGCAGTACTCCCTTCTAAATATTGACATTGCGTCACATCCTGTTCGTGGCAGAATTGGAGTAATTCATATTAAATTGTCACCCATCAAAATACCAAGCAGGATTTCCGCTGCTTAACTTCGGTGATCTTTTGATGATTTTAGATATTTGTGATGCACCCGCTGACCCGGAGAAGTCCTGTTTATATTTTTCAAAAAGGTCGTTTCAAATAAATTTTGCTTTTCAGTTAGCATAATTTGATAGTTATGAAAGCTGATAATTCATTTTTCTACTTACATATAACACAATCAGTAAACATTGATGTAGTAACTCACTTGACAAAGAGATAAATGCCATGAACGAGAGCTGATTACAGGAACACGTACTGACATTTTCATTTCTGTCAAGATAGACATTTGTGATAGAAATGCTTGTACAAGCTTAGTCGATTGAATATGAGATTGGACTTACACAAATTTGACTCTAGAATAAGTGCTTTTGGCCTCAGCTATTCCAGCTTGAGTGGTAATTTACTAAGCTTTTTGCTTAGATGTGGCACAAGGCCATATGAAAGGGGCACCCAATGAGACTATTCCAGCATGAGTGGTAGTTAAAGAAGAGCGGTTTACCTAAATTCTCCATCACACTTCATGTCATAGCAGTGACATGACATTTTAGTCAATCAAGAGAAAAGAGTATATCGTTGAAGGAGTGGGGGAGTTTGAAGATATGGTAGATTTTGCGATTGGGAACAACGTTATATACTTGGTCGCTTGAGACTGCTGACTTGATCGAAACAGCTGCAAGAGATTGTCAGAATATGTATATACATTAATCCTGCGATGGAAGCATGTAAAATAAAATTAATTCAACGTGGGGACCCCCAGAAACCTAACCTCTCGGGTGGCCGGTGTAAAAATTCTCTTACTTCCGCCAATATAACCATCATATGTAGACATCTCAGATATTATACAATTAAACCAACACATGTTAAAATAATGGGGTGGAGTTCTACCAGGAGAGATATTCCTCTGAGACTGATCTTTGGCAAATTTACTCCTCCCAATCAGAATACGTTACTGTTTGGAGAAGAGACAATCCATGTTAAGGAAGGGCAGTTTGCTTTTGTGGAGCGTGATCGTCTGTGTTAAAGGAAAGTCAGAAATGGAATGCAGCAAGTTCTAAAAGTTTTTATTACCTCTTTCCTTCTCTCTTAAGATAGAGATTCATCAATCCCCCCTCTCTCTCTCCACCCGATTATCCAGCTTCTCCTTGCGCAAGATGACATCACTTCCCAATATCAATTTCTGATTGATTTTCTATTCAACTACCCTCTTTTTCATATCTGTTCCTTTGCATCAGAGACATGTTTACGTTTTCAACTTTCCAGTGTCAACAAATCTGCACTGGCTGTCTTTAGTTACAGATATTCAATAGTAATGAATTTAATAATAAAAAACACCAAACAATATCCGTTTTTATTGAAAAGTGTTTCACTAGAAATAATAAAATCCTGTTATCTTTGGTTTAGAAGATAATAAACTTTATACAAACCTTGTCAGGGTTGCATTTATTGATGGGTGATGCTTACAAATAAGTGTGTGTATGTGTTTTCGATGATTTTCGTGAAAATAATTTTTACTTTAGATATATATATATATATATATATATATATATATATATATATATATATATATATATGTATATATATATATAATGTTTGGTTTGGTTTCTTTGTTTAATAGCATGTCAACCTTCGGGGGTTATTTGATGTCAAAGCCATCCTTATAGAAGATCAACAGTGATAATATTTAACCTTTTGCTAGGGTATAACAATATATCTAATATTTATATACATGAATGAAATAAAAAATATAAAAATTAAAATATGTATACGAATGCATAGTTAACATTTGCAATGTAAAATAAGATAAAGAGGGCTTACAGTTTTTTTATACAATGATAAATATCTGAGGTAGAATCCCTGTAAAGTCGAATATTGACTGTTGATTAAATTGCTTTTAAGAATCGTGTAAAATTGCGGTTATCACGTGACTTTTAGCATGACTGCCAATTTCAAGATGGAAAATCATTCGTCAGATA
This sequence comes from Sepioteuthis lessoniana, assembly GCA_963585895.1. NCBI lineage: Eukaryota > Metazoa > Mollusca > Cephalopoda > Myopsida > Loliginidae > Sepioteuthis > Sepioteuthis lessoniana. The sequence continues at coordinate 116,680 of CAUZXS010003085.1, read as the reverse complement.
TGTGTTTATATATGCATTAAAATATGTATATATACACACATCTTTTAAAATAAGTAGGTTCGCAACTGATTTTAAATTTGGTATTTAGTTTTTACTTTTAATTGTTATTTCACATACTTGTGTTTTGGACATTTCATACTTTTCAAATGACGTTTGAATTTTGGTTGGGTGTTAAGTGTTTCTTATAGTAAAGATTGTTTTGATTGATTGTTTTGATTTTGTTTCATTCGAGATTTTTCTATCAGTGAATGTTTCATTGAAATTAGTTGTCTGTGAAGACTTTTGGTCGTTTTGTTAATAACCTTCTTTATTTTTTCCCTTCGTTTTATTTTTAGACAATCAAAATGCTTATTCGTGTATATATATGTATGTATTCTGTGTGAGTGTGTGTGTGTGTGTGTGTGTGTGCATACATATATATTTGTATGTACACTTATGTATAAATACGGTTGTACGCACGTATTTTCGAGGAGAATATTTGGTCGTTTTATAATTGACCTTCTATGTTCTTTCTCTTCTTTTTTTACCTCGTTTATATATATATATATATATATATATATATATATATATATATATATATATATATATATATATATATATATATATATATATATATATAATTTTATTAGGACGTAATCACAGCTGTGCAGCTAACAAATTCTTCATCATCTAATGGAGGCAGGCTGCATAGCTCTTTTTTTTCAGCGTGTGTAAATAATTGTAATAATAATTGCAATAAGGGTAAGAGATTGAAATGAAACAGTCAATCACATTGTAAGGGAATGTAGCGAGTTAGCATAAAAGGAATTCAAGAACAGGTGTGGCTGCGTGGAGAAGGCAATCCACTGGTAGTTATGAAAGAGATTAAAATTTCACCATACTGATAAACAATATGTGCCCAAACCAGCCTGTATTTGCATTCGTGTTGTCAACAAGGACAGCCTTAATAGCGCTCAAACTTTTAAATTTCTCCAAAACATCAGTTACGTACTCCGCAAGAACGGTACCAGTTGCACCAGTATTAGGAAGAACCCTGTGAGTCAAATATATACTCTCATTTGGTGTCTCCTTTGTGATTGTCAAGTGGCATTCAGGTCCTTTGGCTTTTTTCAGAATTTTACTTCCATTTTCCTCCACTGATTCCTTGTAGTGTGCCTTTGTCTGTCCTCCCATCAACTCCAATACAAAGAAGATTCTCCACATTTTCATTATGCTTTTCATAGGCATTTGTTTTCACTTTAGCCTTTGCTCTATTTTACGTTTACCCATATAGATATTCTTTATATCTATATTAGGGATAAGAAGGCCCATAGCCCTCAAATCCAAGAGCAAGGCATGGGTAAGGCTAGCTCTAAGATTAGAAGATATATCACCCCTGACTAACTCAAGAGCATACCTTGGAATTTTTGTGAGGCTATAAGGCACTTATAGAGGACTATATAGCTGTTTATAATCCTCTGTTTCATCACTTGGAGAAGATGAGTAAGAATGGGAAGAATCACCCTGAACATATGATGTTGAAGCTATTGGTGGGGATATCTTCATACTTTTTTGTTGGCTTTTTTGTCAGAGGACAAGTGCAGATGATGTGCTTAGTCTGGCAATTTTCTTTGGTGCATTTGACATTAATATTGTCACAAATTAAATTGGGCAGGTTGCATGAACATGATGATATATCAAATGATATATCCAACTTTTCATTCCAGAATTTTGTTTGGGCAGCAGGTAGATGTTTCCTACTTATTTGCTTTGCCTTCTGAAAGCATAGAATTTTCACCTTGTTGACAACACTAATTTCCTTTAATAAAGCAAACGAGGATTGACAGCCTTCCAAACATCTATCACGTCCTTTGCTATTAATTTAGAAATACCAAAACAAGAAAGGTAGGGATAAGTGTTCATTAAAAATAGCTGTAATGAATTATTTGTCGACAAGTTGGTGGCCCAGTTTTATCCAATGGTGATGGTAAACCTGAAGATTTAATTGCACCTTTACTTCGAGTGGAAACTCCAGTGTTTTTTCAGCCATTTTTTAATTAAAATATCTGTAAAAAGAATATATATATATATATATATATATATATATATATATATATATATATATATATTGTCAGAAAATACACGAAGATGTTTAAAAAATTGTAAATAAATTTCGAAATTCATTAAAAAAAGTAATAATGTTTACTTACCAAACAACTGTACTGTAGAGTTTAGTTCCAAAATTAACTCGTAAACCGACTTTTCACTTTAAAAAATACTACATTTTAAAATATAAATAAATTACAATAATTATAAAATGTTTAAATATTTTAATAGTATGTCTACTTTGCCAAATATATATATATTTGCGTTAATTATAAGGGTAAAAACATAAACAAACCGAAGTACTACGGAGAGATAATTACCACCGGTGAAAGCCGAAAAAATATCCAGTAAATAAAAAGAGGTTAGTAAGTCGTTATTTGTATTTTAAACTATATATTTTAATGTATTTTATTTTTGTTTTTGGTCATTTAATTTAACATAATATGAAAATGGATAATAAACTTGAAAATATCAATTATTTATTAAATTTTATCATTTAATTTTCCTTTAGTCTCAGTTTTAATTTTATGGATACAGGTTTCCAGTGTCACCGATATCACGACTAAAATCACAAAATATTATGTCTTTAAATGGGATTTCGCAAAAAAATACAAAATTTAGGAAAAAAATATTTCGTGGGGTAATTTCTGATGTTATTTTGCAACTTTCAGCGCATTATTCTTTTTACAGTTCCAAAATTGACCATCCCTAATGGACACTGACAAAGAGTATAGATAAAAAAAACTAAACAGAAATTACACAAGAATACTACGAGTTATACTGAACAAATCCTGGAAGCAACATCCCACAAAGCAGAAGCTGTACTGCCACCTCTAAAACCATTTACATAAGACGGTCAAAACATGCAGGACACTGCAGGAGAAGTAAGACCCCTTCACACGGAAGTGCAAGTGTTGGACGACCAACTAGAACCTATCTACGACAGTTCTGTACGGACACATGATGTAGTTTAGAAGACCTGCCTGAAGCGATGGATGGCGAAAGAGTCAAGGAAATCGGTGCTAGCAACACATGATGATGATATATATGGTACCAGCATATATACATACATATACATGCATATCTATGATATATATATTGTCATTCACAGACAGTTTCGTGGTATCACAACTCTTAAGTGTGGCTCGACACGCAGGTCACTTCAATTTGGGATCGAAACCCGCCTAACTTTATGCTAGACTTAGTATCTTACTGCTCAGCCATTTAATTTTTTAAAATTTTAAATTCTAAATAAATTTCGACTTAAAACTCCAGATTTAATACTAATTTAGATAAACACAACTTTCTTTAATAACTTTACGTAAGGATACAGTAATACTTATATTAAATTAAATTCAAAATTTAAAATTAAAATTTTTAATTTCAAATTTTATTTTCGTGCCTATTAATTCAGTTACCCTTCCATTGAAGAGTATGTACACATCACATGGTTGCTTCTCATTTTTTTAATTTCATTTTATTTTTATTCATTTACCTTACATCTCAATTTAATCCTATGTTTTTTTTCATTTAAGCATTATCTATGATGATTTGTCTATAGTTTAAATTTATTCCTATGTCTACATCTAGCTATTAATTCACATCTCTGATTTAATAATTTTTCAGGGTCTGGGTATATCATTATTTGTATTTTTTCCCAGGCACAGATTACATCTACTATCAAAACATTTTGGAGTATTTGACTTTTTCAATATGGTAAGCACAGATTACATCTACTTAAGGAAAAAATACAAATAATGATATACCCAGACCCTGAAAAATTATTAACTCAGAGATGTGAAATGTATTTATAATTAAAAAAAAGAATAATTTACTATAATTCCAACCGGTAATAAAAAAAAACCGGAAGTGGGCTAAATGAGGAGAAAAATCTTCACCCCTCTTCTATCCCCTCCCACCCTTCTTTCCTGTGTCTATTCTAAATTATTTTATCCATAAGATCTGAAGAAATCCGGTTAGTTTATTTTTTGGTGTTTTTTATTTATATCAAAACCCATAACGGGATGGAAATAAATTTATAATCCAAATGTGACCGGTTTTTGCTTTTTCTTAAAGAAATATATATATATAGGCTACTTATATATATTTATATAATGTAAGTGACGTATATATATATATATATATATATACATACGATGTGTGTATATATATTTTTTATACATAAAAAATTTTCTAGTATAATAATAATGTAATAATATAGACTCTAATATAAAAGATTAATTTTGCTTTAAAAAAAAACAATAAAATAAGAAGATAGACACATAATAAATTTCCACACCATTTTTTCAATTATTCTATCAATACGGCTTCGAAACGATTTGCATGCCTTCAAAATAAATTCTCCAGACATTTTATTCCATTCCATCTCAATAATAGTCTTAAGCGAACCAATATTTAGATGAAAGTTGCATTTGTTTTGTTTTCTAAAATGCCTCATATTGCGTAATCAAAGTAGTTGAGGTCTGGGCTAAAATCTTGTTTAATTGCTGTCCTCACAGTTTTCTCGGGGACTTTCAATTCATTAGCATGCTTTCTTATTGATGTTGTGGGGTCTTTCTTGATCACCATAATGAGAGCAGTTAAAAAGTCTTCTTTTCGTTTTTTGTTCCATCGTCCACTCCCTTTTTTTCTTAAAAAGCTCTTTTTCTGTAATTTTTTTCTTTGCTTAAAATACGGTAGACAAAGAAACTTTGACTAAGGAAATCATAGATTCTTTGTCGTTTCTTTTCTTGCTCACTCATAATGGGCTGAATTTTAATAAAAAAAAGTGCTTGAATAATAAAGCTAATCGTGAAAATTTAGATTTATCGCGTTTTTTCCAAAATTTTAACTAATCTGAGAAAAAAGGTTTAAACAATTATTCCATATTTTGCTTCTCCCCCCTCTCTCTCTGTATATATATATGTGTGTGTGTGTGTGTTGATGAAATTTACTTCTCTTCACGAAATCTATCAAATGGAAAACCTTCATCTGAAATAGTTTTTATTTGAATCTTACTTCAGTCGTACATAAGACATCATAAGGCTTGAATTACAAATTGAAGACGTCATATTAAACTATGTGCATAAAGACTCTTATATGGTTGTGGTAGTGAGAGACGACAGGAAGCATGGCAGTAGAGAATAGTAAAAGATGCTTTTCAGAAAGAAAGAAAGCTATAAGATTGAAAAAACAAACATTTGAAACGAAGAAAAGAGTTTCCAACTGCTGTGTAATTTCGATTCATCTATGAATACAGGAGAATTTTGTCGATGATTAGGGAACTTTTTGGCCATAATGAATTTAAGTAATAAAAGAGCTTAAAATATTTTATTGGTGAAAGTGAAGATCATCCTGGACCAATTATTTTAATAATTGGAACAAGTAAATTTTTGTTAACTGTAAAAAAGAATTGAAATGTTGTGGACACTTACAGAAATTAACACTCGCTGGGTACATTGGCGACAAGAAGAGTTTGGGCAAATGGACAGAGGTACAAGTATTAGAATGGCAAAGTGAGGTCATAAAAAGCAAACAAAAAACAACAAAGGAAAGAAAGTTGTGGAACCCATGATCAAAACAATATGAAGATATGGCACACACACACACACACACACACACACACACACACACACACACACATATATATATATATATATCAGAGAGAGAGAGAGAGAGAGAGAGAGAGAGTGAGAGAGAAGTAGAATCGTCAACAATATTGTTTTTACTGTTTGTGTTTATATTTGAAAACTACAATAGTTCTATTTTTATTTTTATTTTAATTCGAATTTTTAAATAAACGGAAGTATTTCTGGTTGCGTTTTATAATCATTCTTACTTGTGACAGGGTCGTTAACAATCTTGGCAATCTTTCGAACCTGTAACGTTTACCTAATTGCAATCGGATTAACTAACAAAAAAAAATGATACATATATTCGACTACTTCACAATGTTGAATCTTCAATTTTACCATTCAAGTACTTTTTGCTTTTTGTAAAGTAATATATATATATATATATATATATATATATATATATATATATATACAGTAGCGTCCAAAACTAATGGGACAAAATTTTAAAACCTAATATTTGTTAGAAATAACAACTGTGAAAAGCTGAAATTTTGACAACTGGTAGTCGTTATCATCCATAATAACATACTAAAATTTGAATCATTTGCAAAGGATAGAAAAAGAATTTATAACAATTATTTATTTATTTTCAAATTTGGAACGTCCAAAAGTAAGGGACAAAATTGAGAAAAACAATGTAAACAGCCAAAAAACAATAAAAATACATGTACAATCAATATTTTGTAAATGAGCCCTTGCTCTCAATGACAGCTGCACATCTTCGACTACAAAAACGAATCAGTTCTTGAGATCCTCGATACTAATTTTAGACCATTCTTCTTGAAGCTTCACCCACAAATCCTCCGTGTTAGTGGATTTCTTTCCATAACTTTCATTCCTAAGGTCTTCCAAAGATTTTCTATTGGATTTAAGTCAGGACTTTGCGGTGGCCAATCCATAATTTCGAAATCTTGCTCGCTTAGGTAACTCATTACCACCTTTGTCTTGTGACATGGGGCATTATCTTGCGTAAAGGTAGCCCTATCGAAACCTGAATTCTGTATGATTGGCACAACATGATCTTGAACAATGTTTTTATAGATCTGCGCGTTTACACGAGTTTGTAACCGGACAAGAGGCGTTGTACCTTGGCTAGAAAACATTCCAAATACCATGACGCTTCCGCCCCAAACTTGACAGTTTTCTGAGTACACTTTGCACTTAATCTTTCACCAATACGTCTCTTTACATTGTTTTTTTCCATCATTTCCAAATAAATTAAACTTGCTTTCATCACTGAAAAATACTTTTGCCCAATTTTCATATGTCCAAATTACATACCTGTTGCAAACTCAAATCTCTTCTTCTTATTCTTCGAACTAACAAGTGGTTTCTTCCTTGGGGTTCGATTAAACAGCCCTATTTCTTGCAGTCGTCTTGCAGTCGTCTTGACACATTAACACATGAGGTACTATTCATGACCCTTTTAATTTCTGTGCAAGACTTAAAACGGTCCTTTAATGACATACGCTGCATTATTCGATCTTCTCTTGCCGAAGTTTTGTGGGGTCTGCCGGTTTTAAAAGCACTAACTATTTTGCCACTATCATTGTAGGATTTAACAACCCTGCCTACAACACTCTTGGGACGTTTCACTTTCTCTGAAATCTCTCTAATGGTGTGCTTTTCCTTGTGTAGCTTCACAATAGCTTGTCTCACAGAGTAATCAAGTTTTTGGCGTTTCGCCATGGTGCTGGCTGATGCAACGTATACAAATGACTAAGTAAGACTTATTCTTTAGAGGAAATAAGAAAATTTGAATATAGCATACTGTTTACATTGTTTTTCTCAATTTTATCCCTTACTTTTGGACGATCCTATTTTGAAAATAAATAAGTAATTGTTATAATTCTTTTTCTATCCTTTGTAAATGATTCAAATTTTAGTATGTTATTATGGATGAAAACGACTACCAGTTGTCAAAATTTCAGCTTTTCACAGTTGTTATTTCTAACAAATATTAGGTTTTAAAATTTTGTCCTTTAGTTTTGGACGCTACTAAATATATATATATATATATATATATATATATATATATGTGTGTGTGTGTGTGTGTGTGTGTGTGTGTGTGTGTGTTGTGTGTGTGTATAAAGAGTGTTGAATATCTATGATAGACCACATATATCTAAGTTAGGATGGCGTATATACAGACTTAAAAGCACTTGGAGACTCCGTTTCTCGCCTATATGATCATCAAAACAAGTGATAATGTTGTTATCAACCTTGGTTGTCTCGAGACATTATCACATAGACGAGAAATTGACAGTCAACAAACGCTGTTGACTTTGTGTCTACGCTATCCTAACTTAGGTATATATTATGTTGATATGATGGAGATTATGAGTCTGTTCGTCTGTAACTGAATCTCCATCTCCATTCCCTAAATTACTTACGTTGTATTTTCAATGATTATCAAATAATCATTATTTAATCTTAATTAACATCTTACTCATTGAGAATCCCTTGATTAAATTCCAGCTGAGGTTGGTTTGCTTCAAAACTCCAGTTGTTATTGATGCAACGAAAATCATGCATTATGACAAAGAAATAAAGGTTTACATAGTATATTGTGAAGGTAATTTGCATTCTGATTTTAACAAAGCCGTGTTTGATAAACAATTACGTGGAATCATTGGAGGTGCCCGTGGTATAATGGTTATCGTCGTAGGAAATGGACACGGCGTCATGAGTTCAAATCCTGGATTGTTAAAGAATTTTTTCCCTAAAACAACTTGAAAATACCACTTCGATTCTTCTTGTTTTGGGGATCGGTCCAGAGGGAAGTAATAACATTGGCGATAAACTAAGTGGAATTTTTCTGTGACTGTCTGATTTTCCTTTTATCGTATCATCGTCCGTTCGTCTTTGTAAACTTTCAACCCCACAAAAAATAAAGAAAGAAAGTCTTTCAGTATTTCGCAAATTAAAAGTTCGTTTTTTAATAGTAGCAAACAGATGGTCTGTTAAGGCTACAAAGCTAAGTTGGACCTACTATTTACCAATAGCTGGGATGGCTCGTGAGAAGAGATGTATTCATGTCTTTCTCAAGGAAAATACGTATTCATGCCTTTCTCTAGGAAAATACGTATGTGTTCTATTTGAACGTATTCGCATTTTCCTTGATTGAAACTATTTCAACAACCCCTCCCACAATCGAGAAAAACATACATAGAGATAAACGTATATATTATTTATATCTACATTGTAGATACAAACTACATGATCTATTAACTTATTTTATAATATAGATATCTGCATAATTATTTTTCGCCAACCATTCTCCCATACCAGTAAGAAAGCGGTATACAAATAGAATGTACACAAACATACGTACAATATAAGTAGATATTTATTATAATAATATAACAGTTTACATCATCTATGATATTTTATAATATATGGTACATGTAATTGATAGCTACATAATCTATAATATCTAAATAGTAGATATTATATCTACATAATTGATATCATAGTATCTATGTAGACATATATGTATGTACTATCTATGTAGATAATATAGATTATGTAGACAAGTTGATATTATCTATTTAACTGTTATAACCTGTTAGTTATTGTTGAGAATAAAGAAATCTTCAGTGATCAGAACTGCACAGGTATAGGATTTTCGAGTTTGAGAGAAGCACTTTCCTGTACAATCACAAAATTCTCTTAGTTATTCCTTTAGCTCTACTTAATCTCTCTCTCTCTCTGTCTCTCTTCATTGAAATAGCTTTTTGTTTGCACTTGAATAAATTCTAATAACTGTTGTATGATATCAATAGGAAATTGAGGACGTAAATTGACAAGTCTTTATTTAATTTGTCTCCTATTTCTTGTATCGGGCAATGCGGAAGTGTATGATAAAAAAAGGACGACGAATTCGTATAGCAGAAAAAATTTACATTAAACCAATATAAGAATATAATGAACTCAGGACATTTCGTTGTGGTGTAGTTATCGAGCTTGTCTCGTTGAAATATTACTACGGAGTAATGAGTGCGATCCTCATTTGGAGCCCAATGCTTGTGCAAAATCTTTTGCTTAGATTTAGAATTTTGACATATCGTCAAACCATGCTGAAAGCCTTGTTTCCCATCAGATCGCTGAAGTTAGGAGGAGTCCTCGTGGTGTAATAGTTAAAATGCTGAACTGCAGCCTCGAAGTAAGCGAGTTCGAATTCCTGTCGCGCTATTACGTTCACTTTCGGATTAATATTCCTGGGAAAGGTATGATACTCATTATCCTTCCAGTTATAGGTTAAATAATATCACTGCTGTTCTATAAGAATGACTCTGCATTATATAAACCACGAAGGTTGATCTGCCGTTAAACAAATAAACCAAGCCAAAAACAAAGTTAAGAAGTGGTGAGCCCACTCATTACTTAGATGAGTGACCACTTAGAAACAGCAAGTTCTGTAAGCAAGCTTGATTAACCTATGCGCCTAACGAAACAAAGTTTAGGAAGATTTTATGTGTGCTTGGTGTGATGTAAATAAGCAAGGCTCGAAGACCATTAACACTGAGTAAGATTCTCACTGGGTACCTCTTAATTTTGGCAATGAGCAAACATTGAAGTAGTGAGTTCCATTCTCTCTAGATGCTCTATATATCGGCTTTGTTCCAGATTTAAACTATGCTTATAATCAAATTTCGTCAAAAGCACCGGTTCTACTCAGATTACTGAGTTTAAGAAAAGTTGAACTACTTAAATTGGTGACCACTTACGAAAAGCAACCTGTTTCTTGGAAGGTTCTTCTTATCAAGCTTGATCTTGTGTCGTATCCTGCTACCATGCGATAGGGTAAATATTTATTGATTGCAAGGTGAAGGTATTTATTCTCATTGGAACTAATCTTATGTCTCTTGTATAATTTCGTAATAAGAAGTTTGGTGCTTGATATAAGATTTTGACGCTTCGTATTCTTATTAAAAAAAAACTTGTTTTACGCGTGTAATTTGAAAAACAAGTACTAGTTTAATAAGCAAAGTGTCAACGTGTTGAAGAATATGTTATTACGACCTTATTTGAAAGCTCCCCACACCATCCCGAGCTGATAATTTATTTTTACTCTCGTACAATGGCGTCTGATGTGGGACACTATAACCCGACGTAGAAAATACAACCTCATTGTTACTTCTATTTTATAGAAAAGTTTAAGCGAATTTATTTCACTCAAAAGGTTTTTTTTGCATACAATTACATCTTTTCTATTCAAAGAGCACTCACTCCTAAAAACTTGTCATGTAATGAATGTCTAAGTATCAATAAATACAATGTATTGGTTGGTTGGTTGGATTTACGGCATGTTAACACTTTTTGAATTATTCCATTTCGAATTAAGCCTTTTTTTTCAAGCACTTACATGATTTCAAGTATTCTTATCTAATACTGATAATTTTCAAACAAATTTATTTGACCCGTAGATGGGATCATAACTGGTATTACCACTACCAATCAGAGTGAATCTAATAGTAATGGTATCGAAATGGTGACTCAACACTAGAGATGCAGTAGGCATAGTCTATGCCCAGCCGACATAGTAGTAAAATACAATGTGATTTATATGTATCTATCAACCTCTCCATATGAACAGGATGTGACACAAGATCAATTTTTTAATGCGGAGTTTAACTGGTTTGAATTCAGAGTTCTCTTAGACTGGTTGGCATATCAAGCTTAAATAGTCCAGTTTGTCCAACTATTCATGCATAGCAGTATGGGAAATGCAAACAGCCATGTCCAGGTTTGAACTCTGGTCACCGTGCTCATTTTCTTGGACGATAACCATTTCACCACGAGTGCTACAATATGTCTTATATTACACAATTGTCTTAGATGTTACACGAATATGTCTCACTGCAAAGTAATAATAAAATCCGTTTTTATAGTAACACGAAGCGTTAACCAAATATGTAAATCGGTAAATTTTAAGAATCTGCTCTAAGTAAACTGAAACACATATTGAGAATGTTGCAATTTTATTTCTTTTCAGGGCGTTGTGTATTAGTTTTTAAGTTGTGGGAGACTGAACAATTATCTACAGAGGTTGAGGAGACGAATGAGGTTGTCACTTGATCTCTTTGACAATAAAACAAACACGTTATTATAAAAACCCACAGACGTTTATATCAAGTGTTATGATATTTTTAGACTGGTATTTAGAAGAGCAAGGAGTAAAATGTATTTTTGTTTAGTCGATGGAAGAGAGATACATTGTCCCTCACTCCCAATAAGGAAGAGAGAAGAGGCTGTCTCGCCAAAATGTACGTTTGTTTCTCTTGCCGTCTAAAACTCAACTCATAGAAAAAATCTCTCTTTTAATCATGACTGTTCATAGCCGACCCCTAGGACTCTCACTTTCGACATTTCGCATATATTCTCCTGACCGATGACTAAAATTTGAACCAGCATCAGTCGATCACTCCAATGTGAATGTTTGTCACTGGTGTTAGTTTTCGAGGATGGTGGTGAGAAGGACATTACATAACACAGAACCAAACTAGGTTAAATTGAAAGATGTATACGGTATCTATCATTCTCCAACTGAGTTCATGCATATATTAGTAAAATTGTCATTATATATATATATATATATATATATGTAACGTAAAAAACTTGAAAGTTGGTTCACATTTATATACCTGCTCAAGACTTCACTTATAGCAAATCTACAACATCTTCAGTATCTTGGATTTCTATTTGTCATTAGACCTCCAACATGGGCAGTGGAGTAGATAAGGAAATAGAGGAAACGAGGACAAAAGATGACGCGAATGCTGTCTTTCTCCTACTTTTCCTTCTACTCTTTTTAATCCAATTTTTCCTTCTACCCTTTTTAATCCAATTTTTCTCTGTACAATATTACACAGTGGTTAATGCAAATAAGTCTACAGAAAATATACATAACCTTTCTTCAAGCCAACGTTTTTTACCTCGTTCATAGAATTGTGCCTTTTCTTATTGTATGTCATTTGATGACGGGTGACTTTCCGGCATCGTCTTTAATTTTCCATTCATGGCTCGCCCACGCGGTATTGTTGCACTATTTTCTACTTTAAAAGCTTTGTGTAGCCGTAACAAAAAGTGGCACATAATTTCTGTTAGACCTGTACACGTAAAATGCTCCAAAAAACAAAAAGTTAAATATTGATGGCGATATATTATTCAAATTCTCAATAATTATGTATATGTAGTGGTAACCCAGCAAAAAAGTACATCTTAGCGAGATTTTTATTAGAGCAATATATTCAAAATATAAAGAATAAATAAATTTTCTGTTTAATTTGCAAATGAAAAATAAATTTTTGAGGTTTGCATTCGCGTTGAGCAACATTTCTCGATCCTTTTAATTCTTGATATAATAGACATGATTATGAAATGTTAACTAGAATCCGATACTAATTTTTGACTATGGGTTAATTAGATCTATTTGAAAATTATTCGTATTAGGATTATTTCATAAATTGTAAATGCAAGCAAATTTTTTGTATCAATAATCGTAACTGGAAACTATCTTTGTTTACTGAAGATTATTGTTACAATTATAATTATTATTACTATTAGTAGTAGTAACTTGAAATAATACAATTGCTTGCAAATTATTGGTGTTTGATAGGAATACTTGAAACCATAATTGTGGGCCAACAAACGATGAATCCATCAAGCATTTACAAATGTATCAAATTTCAGCATTAAATAACTCATTAGCAATTGATATGCTGTTAAGTAAAGTAAACAAAACCTTTCCTAAATAGAAGCATTAATATTATCACTAATCGCTTTTACAACGGAAACAGATTAATGGATCGTATAATAAATAATAATGATAATTATGATAATAATCGAAAATTTTTCGATACTTTATCAATCTGGTGATCTAAAATAATAACTTAGTATTATTGTTTAGTTAGAAACTATAATTCGAAAAAAAAACCTTTAATGAAATGACTGTGGTACCAGCCGTTTCTAGTTTTTATCGGATATTCACTAATTTTTATATTGCGTACCTTATAAACATCTAATTCTAAGAACCTATAAATCTCAGGTTGGGAAGTGTAGCAACCAAGCAGACACCTGTGTACTTATGTCATAATAGGTCAGTATATTATTTGGAATATTATGAGAGTCGTGTGAACGGGTATGACAGGTGGCCTGAAATGTCTGGGAATAAGTAAACTTGATTACGGCATCAGAAATGGGACGCATTTTAAATACACGACGTTTTCTTTCTAAATAATGTTTTACTGCACACATTGAAACGTATATGTACTCACGCTTACTCGAGTGCATAAATTAAAGCATGAATTTGTTTTTAGTGTTGTTGAAAATTTCAAAGAAATTGCATTGCGAATATTTCTCAAATTTAAGACACTGGCTATTTTCTAAACCTGAGGCAACGAAATATCAAAGTTTGAGGCACCCAGTGAGGACTGAATTCACTACTCAATAATAATAGTCTGCCAGACTAGCTTTCTAATCATTACGACGTGGCGAAGAATTTTGATAAATTTAACTTGGTTTAGTTCTGGGACACAATACACTTTAAGAGTAAATATTACTAGATAACAGTTTATTATAGTAAATGGAATTAGTCAGTTTCGTGAGTGTCCTGGATATGATATCAAACTGCATCCGGTTGTGATGCTCTAGTTATAAAGCTTTGAGGAGAGAGAAGTCACCGTTTCATTGACGTTACTCCCAGGGCCACTCATGAATCGGATTATTAGTGCCTGTTAAGGTCACATTCATGATTTAAATTGTTCAGTTTAAGATGATATCAAAAATCATTGCGAGCCACATTAATGAATTGGATCTTAAATTATTGATATTACAATTAATCAGGAAAGGTTTATTTTTTTTAAATGACCGTCAACTTAACTGATACATGGGCTCTTAAAACAGTCATAATACAACTAAGTATTGTAGGATTTGTTAGGTCACGTAGGGTAATTAGTTACGATAGCCGCGAGTAATTAGTCGCGTTAGCTAATAACAATCAGTCGTGAAGACAAAGCTAAGATTGCCGCGATTGAGGAACAGGAGCTATTTATGGTGCCTTGGAGCATCCCATTGTGCACAAGTGGGCGATTCCATTGTATGGGCCGTGATTGGCTGCTGGCAAGTGAGTGATGGTATTTCATTATATAAACCAGCTTCAGTTTAGCATTGTAAGAAAGACTGCACAGACCTACGACCTGCTTTATTTTTGTCTGCCAGCTGGACGCAGGTGTGTGTAATTGTTATTCTACAAGTATGAAGTGCTTACCAGTTTAAGATAACTTTGAATTACATTGACTCGTAAAACATTGATTTTGTTACCATGAATGAAGTGTTTACCTATTCAAGATCATAGTGAAGATATATTTTTGGAGACTATAATTGTTACACTGACTCAGGCATGAAATTGCCTAACAAGAACTGACATGCTGTAAAACAAACCTTGTCGCACAAGACAAAGGATCTGCGTCTGGGTCAGTATACCAAGTGAGAACTCTGGAAAAACTGCCAACTACAAAGGAAACTGACGTTCGATAAGCTGGGTTTCAAATGACTGCTCTACTCGTTCGAGACATTACAAGGGAAGACAGAAATAGGTACCCCAAATGACGAATATGAGAATTTCACCAATGCGTACCTAGAGGCGGCAGCGAAGGGTATTCCAACAAAACCTAGAACTAAATATAGAGTCCTTTGGGAAACGTTAGCGGTTAAAGAAAAACGTGCACATGTGAAAACTGCTTCCAAAAGCTATAGGAAGAACCCAGCAAACACAAATGTCCGAAAACTAAAAAAGGCACAATATCGATTAACAGGTATATATCTAAAAGAACACACAGAATACATACATATCTGATAGATAAGATTAGAGACTCAGTTGAAGATAGGCAATCTAGGATAGTCTGGCAAACAATAAACGAAGTGAGTAAAAGGAAAAGCACAACCAAAGCAAAATTGAAAGCTGCGAACCAACAGGAAAGAATAAAACTGTGGAAACAACATTTCGAAAATCTACTAGGAAACCCACCGAAAGTAACGCATGAAACAATCACCAGAATTATTTGTAAACAATTGGACATTAAACTAGGACCGTTCACGCAAGAAGAACTCGACCCTGTTCTTAAAAAAATTAAAAATAGGAAAGCTGCAGGGCTTGACGAGATTCCCCCAGAAGTATGGAAGACCAGACAATTCGACGACATACTGCTCCGACACTGCAACGCAGTCTATAATCAAAATACGATAGACAGATGGCTGAAGGGATGCATCCTCCCCTTCCCTAAAAAGGGTGACCTCGGATTAGCCAAGAACTACCTGGGTATAACACTTACATCCATAGCAGCCAAAATTTATAATGCCTACTACGAAACCGCATAGAACCCAAAATCGACAACATCCTAAGGAAAAAACAAAATGGCTTCCGAAAAAATAGATCTACGACCTCACAAATATTGACCATCTGTAGAATCCTTGAAGGTGTACGGGCAAAAAACCTACAAGCGACATTACTATTTGTCGACTTTACCAAGGCCTTCGATTCCATTCACAGAGGGAAGATGGAACAAATCCTACTAGCATACGGCCTACCTAAAGAAACCGTAGCAGCAATAATGATTCTCTACAGAAACACTAAAGTGAAAGTACGTTCACCAGATGGAGACACAGAATACTTCGACATTGTAGCAGGAGTACTACAAGGGGACGCGGTAGCTCCATACCTCTTTATCATCTGTCTAGACTACGTGCTTAGAACATCGATTGATAAAACCAGAGAAAACGGCTTCGAGCTGACAAAGAAAAGAAGCAGAAGGTACCCCGCAAAAAAAATTATCGACGCCAACTACGCCGATGACATAGCGATACTGGCAAATACGCCCAACCAAGCCGAAACACTACTGCATAGTTTAGAACGAGCCGCCGCAGGCATTGGCCTCCATATCAATGTACACAAAGCTGAATATATGTGCTTTAATCAAGCAGGCGACATTTTCACACTAGAGGGAACCACTCTGGAACTGGTAGACAAATTCACCTTCCTAGGAAGCAGTGTCTCATCAACCGAAAAAGACATCGATCGACACGTGGCTAAAGAATGCATGGACCGCTATCGATAAGCTATCGATCATATGAAAATCAAACCTGACCGATAAAATAAAACGTGTCGATACTGCTTTATGGATGCACCACTTGGACGCTAACAAAACGGCTGGAGAAGAGGCTAAACGGCAATTACACAAGAATGCTACGAGCAATATTGAACAAGTCCTGGCGGCAAAACTCCACAAGGCACCAAATATACGGCCACCTGCCTCCCATCACGAAAACTATCCAGTTAGACGAACCAGACACGCAGGACACTGCTGGAGAAGCAGACACGAGCTCATAAGTGATATACTCTTATGGACCCCCACATATGGCCGAGCAAAAGCAGGACGACCAGCACGAACATACATACAGCAGCTATGTGAGGATACGGGATGTAGCCCTGAAGACCTGCCAGAGACGATGAACGAGAGGGAAAAGTGGCGAGAGAGGGTCAGGGATATCCGTGCTAGTTGCACGACATGATGGTGATGATTCAACGGGCAGGATGTAACAAAAGGTCAAATTTTAAGCGGAGTGAATCTGTTCTGAATTCAAAGTTTTCTTTCTCCTAAATTGATTGCCTAACCAAGCCATTCTGTCCTATTACCGATAATAGGAGGGAATTGAGGCGAATTCATGCCGTTACAAAGGGCATTAGCGCAAAGTAACACGAAAATAGCCACGTCCTGGATTTGAACACGTCATCGACTCCATTCTCTAATAAGATACCTACTATACTAAGATTACCTTACTTGGTGAAGCTAAAACTTTGTTTCTGAAAAAAAGTTTGGTTTCTTTTTGGAGAATGCAGTTTTGCAAGCGAGATAATGTTGGTTCGGTTTGACAATTCTTGTTCCTTTCTCTAATCTCACTAGACCCTCTGGATCTGCGCCTGGATCTCAGCACAGACCGGGCCAAGATTGTGTGAATTTCTAGCAGTTTTCCATGCAAAAGGTCTCTTTTCTTCATGATACCGATGTTACCAAAGGGATTTAGAGTCGCCGCAGGAGTTGAAAGAACGAGGTTGAACACATCGTCTAAGTGCAGCCTTAGGGGCTCCAGCATCTGCTTTTGCTTCTCTACTGTGGCAAGTTATTCTGCGACGTTGTTTGGGAGTTTGAATTCATAATTTTCCTTTTCCTAGACTTGTTGTTCTTACCAAGGCTAGAGTCAAGTCTATCCTACTTATCACCTTTAGGAGAGAAGAAATAGATTTATGCTTTCCTAAAGGGTGTAATGGTTATGGCCATCGAAAATGGACACGGCGAGCCACGTTTAAATTCTACTGTTTCCGTTACACTGTCAGCTAATGCACTTAGGAAAGGCATTAATCCATCTTCTCTCTCTCTTAAGCTAAGAGTAAATAGTAGGATAGACTAGATTTTATTGTCTTGTAGGTTAGCAAACCGGTTTAGGAGAAGGGAAACTCCGAATTCAAATTCAACTGTCGGTTGACCATACAACTTTACCTTCGAGCATGTGCCTGGATCTAGACACAGATCCTTGATACTCGCAAGACAAGCGATTGTCAGAAGACCTATCTTTACATTTACACAGATACCTAATTTATTTATTTAGGACAAAATTTTAAAATGGTACAGCCTACTTCGACCTCTCTCTTTTTTTATGAGGAAATCAGTTTAGTTGCTGATCATCTGATTCCTGCTTTTTTTTTTTATTTTGAGTGATCTTCTCTTAGATAGATAGCCTTTATACGGCTATTCTGCTATTTAGTCCATATCACACCGCACTCTCGCCGTTATTTTAGCGAAGGGAGGAGCTACTTACTATTTGATAGCTATCGCTAATTTCAGGCACTTCAGTTTATATATATATATATATATATATATATAGAGAGAGAGAGATTGATAGATAGAGAGCATTTTGAGCAAATTAGTTTAAATTATTTTAAATGTGTCTGTTTTTATTCTAAATTTCAGCAGTTGAGTGAAATAGTAAACAGTACATTTAGTTCTATATGAGACCCACAGTTGAAGTACGAAGACGATCATTAAACCTCACCTCAAAATAATCGTTTGCATAT
This sequence comes from Sepioteuthis lessoniana, assembly GCA_963585895.1. Lineage (NCBI taxonomy): Eukaryota > Metazoa > Mollusca > Cephalopoda > Myopsida > Loliginidae > Sepioteuthis > Sepioteuthis lessoniana. Next base: position 97,828 of record CAUZXS010003085.1, on the reverse strand, counting down.
TTTATTTTGATTTATGCAGAGTTCATGTCCCAGCTTTTTTCCGTGCTCTCTACTTCTAAGCAATTTTAATAACGTCACTAGCACCGTTAACTCTGCTATCTAACATTGGTGGCCTTTTCAATCAAAAACTTGTTAACTTTGTTTTACAATGCTGAATTATATGGTAGATGTCACTAGGAACATCTTTCGACCCAACAATTAGGTGCATTTGATAGAGAAGGTTGCCCAGATTTTACGTATCACACAATGAATAGACAGAAAGAAAGCTTCCATTAAAAAACGTACAGTGAATACTATTTTCTGTGTGCCCAAACTTGTTCCTGACAAACAACTAGAAAAAACTCGATCCATATCTTTTACTGGAATTTTTATTGACTATTGGGAAGAGTTTCTTTGTCTTTCCTCTACTGACGGCCAAAACAGTTTGATGTGCGGTTACCAAATTAGGTATGCATGTTTATTGTACCTAGAGTATAAAAATGTTGTTCACGATGGCAAAAGCGAAGCTCTCATCAAGATGGGGCTCTAGCAATAGACAATAATCAGCGAGAACACATTTTGCAGCCAGGATTAACTACTTGCACAGAATTTAAATTTTTAAAAAGTTATCATGCTAAAAAAATAATTAACATTTTATCAAATATTATCAATTACTTTCATAATTTCAGCTAATGATGTAAAACAATTACATATAACTCCAGAAAACAAAAATGTTTAAATTGATAAGTGTCATTAAATAAAAAAAAAAAACCCACTTTTCTCTTGAAAACTCCATAATTCTTTTTTACTGAACAATTAAAGCTTTAAGATGATATAAAAATAAAATGAATTGTCTTTTCTGTTACGTGGATTTGCTTTTTATCTTTTATTGTAAGAATTACCGCATGAAACAAATTGCTGTAGAATATTAATTGTCAAAAAAGATTGTAAAATAAAAATTGTTTAGAAAATTAAGGAGTGATTATTTGACATTTGAGTTGTGTTGTTGGTACTCATAAAAAGATGAGGTAATGAGAGGTGACGAACGAGGTCGTCACTTGATCTTGATGATGAAAAAACTCGGTAAACACGTGGTTTAAAGAACAACAACGTTTATTTTGGATTTTATATGTTTTTTTGGATTGGTCTATTGAAAAGGGGGATGTAAGATGGTTTCTGTTTAGTTGATGGAAGAAAGATCCATTCTCTTATAAAATGCACCCCTCAATGGGGAGAAGGTGCTTTTGCTTGAATTCCAAATATATGTTTTCTTGGTGCCTAAAACTCTACACCTAACTTTTTAAGTTTATTTATAGTTTCCCACCGTTGGAGATTTGAACTTTTCCCCAACACCTGTCCATCACTCCCACCAACTATTCACCACATTCAGTAGGTTGGTGGGGTAACATAACATCTTGAAAACAAGTCTAAAATTGTGTTAAAGCTTGAATTATTATAGACGAGAAGAAAGGAACAAAATTTGTTCTGTATATTTCAACAACAACAACGACAAACTTTTTCATAGAGCATCTTCATCATCATCATCATCATGTAACGCCGCCAGCACAGATCTCCCTGACCCTCTCCCACCACCTGTCTCTATCGTCCATCACTTCCAGTAGGTCTTCAAGGCTACATCTCGTATCGGCACAGAACTGTTGTATGTAGGTTCTAGCTGGTCGTCCTACCTTTGCTCGTCATGTGAAGGGGTCCACAGGAGTAAGTCGCTTATGAGTTCATCCCTACTTCTCCAGCAGTGTCCTGCATGTCTGATTCGTCTAACTTGGTTAGTTTTTGTGATGGGTAGTAGGTGGCCGTACAGCTGTTGCTTTGTGGGGTGCTGCCTCCAGGACTTGTTTAATATTGCTCGCAGCATTCTTGTGTAATTGTCGTCCAGCTTTTTCTCCATAGGTTTAGTTAGCGTCCATGTAGTGCATCCATATAACAGTATCGACTCGACCGCTGCTTGGAAAAAAGTGCGTTTTTATACAGGGATAATAGCCAGTAAACTAGTCTTGTATATCAAGTAATGTTGAAGTAGTGCGTTTGATCATAACTAGGTATCTCATATATGCAAACTTGTGACAAATCTGGGCAATGAGTGAATTTATTTAGACTTACGGCTAAGTCACGTCAAAAGTACTAGTTCTCTCCGAATCACCGAACTTAAGCCGTGATTAGTCTTCGATAGATGACCCCTTCTGAACAATATGTACCGTAAACTATTGTGTGTCTTACTTATATTAATAAAAAGAATGAAAAAAGTGTTATGAAAGATTATAAAAAGTTATCGTAATGTTTCCTTGAGTGTGTTTACTTATTGAATTCCGATACAGTCAAGAAGAATCTCGATGTGTCTTTCGAAGAATTAGAGAGGCGGAGAATTTACAAAAAGACTTATTAGATATTTGTGTATGTTAGAAAGTTACATGTATATTGTTATTGCGGGGTATCTTCTGCTTCTTTTCTTTGTCAGCTCGAAGCCGTTTTCTCTGATTTTATCAATCGATGTTCTAAGCACGTAGTCTAGACAGATGATAAAGAGGTATGGAGCTACCGTGTCTCCTTATAGTACTCCTGCTACAATGTCGAAGCATTCTGTGTCTCCATCTGGTGAACATACTTTCACTTTGGTGTTTCTATAGAGAATCGTTATTGCTGCTACGGTTTCTTTTGGTAGGCCGTATGCTAGTAGGATTTGTTCCATCTTCCCTCTGTGAATGGAATCGAAGGCCTTGGTAAAGTCTACAAATAGTAATGTCGCTTGTAGGTTTTTTGCCCGTACACCTTCAAGGATTCTACGGATGGTTAATATTTGTGAGGTCGTGGATCTATTTCTTCGGAAGCCATTTTATTTTTTCCTATAGATGTTGTAGATTTTGGGTTCTATGCGGTTTCGTAGTAGGGCATTGTAAATTTTGGCTGCTATGGATGTAAGTGTTATACCTAGGTAGTTCTTGGCTAATCTGAGGTCACCCTTTTTAGGGAAGGGGAGGATGGATCCCCTCTTGGAACGAGCCGCCGCAGGCATAGGCCCCCATGTCAATGCACACAAAATGGAAAATATGTGCTATGATCAAACAGGTGACATCTCCACACTAGACGGAACCCCTCTTAAACTAGTCGACAAATGCGCTTACCTAGGAAGCAGCGTCTCATCAATCGAAAAGGACATCGACACGCGGCTAACGAAGGCATGGACAGCTATCAATAGGCTATCGATCATATGGAAATCAGACCTAAACGATAAAATGAAACGCAGTTTCTTCCAGGCAGCTGTCGTATCGATACTGCTTTATGGATGCACTACATGGACGTTAACAAAACGGTTGTAGAAGAAGCTTGACGGCAATTACACAAGAATGCTGCGAGCAATATTGAACAAGTCCTGGCGGCAACACCCTATAAGACACCAACTATACGGCCATCTTCCTCCCATCACGAAAACTATCCAAGTTAGACGAACCAGACATGCAGGACACTGCTGGAGAAGCAGGGACGAGCTCATAAGTGATGTACTCCGATGGATCCCCACATATGACCGGGCAAAAGCAGGACGACCAGCACGAACATACATTCAGCAGCGATGAACGATAGGAAAAGTGGCGAGAGAGGGTCAGGGATATCCGTGCTCGTGGCACGGCATGATGATGATGATATGTATATTATGGATTGTAATACGATTACCATCCAAAATATACAAATATATGGAAAATAACTTTCTCAGATACACAAACATCTAAAAAATCGTTTTTCAAATTCCTCGCTTCTCTTTTATTTCAAAAACTTTAGCCATTGGTTAGTTGATCATTTCTATTCTATAGCTGCTGTGCCATACAGCAAGTCAATGATCATATTTACCCAACCCCTCCGCTCGGGCAGGATATGACACAAGGTCAATTTTTTAAGCGGAGTTTAACAGGTTTGAATTCAGAGTTTTTTCCTTCTCCTAGACTAGTTGCCTCACCAAGGCTGAAGAACCTAGTCTGCCCTACTATTTACCCATAGCTGGAGGGAGAATAATTGGATTCATACCTTTCCCAAGGGTATTAGTGCTATGTGAAATGCAATCAGTCCAGGATTTGAACTCGTGTCGCCGTGTCCAATTCCTGCGACGATAACCATTACACCACGGGCACCTACAGCAAGTCAATGATGATGTTAATATTTCACGGGATTTTCTTTGTTTAAGACTATTATTTAAAAGATTAATCGATTTAGATATTTTCAAAATCCTTATTGTTACTCTTAATCATACAATAATGATATATGATTATTTGAAAACCTCCTCAAGATAGAAGAACGGCCAATAAATTTAATTGGTAATGTCTGATTAAATGTAAAATAATCATTTTTATAATTTTTTGCTTTAGAAGTTTGGGATTTTAAATTCTGTACGACTGGTAACAGGCCACAACATAACTTTCTGCTTAATACCGATTATTGTTAAAAAAAATCCCTCTTAATTAGCGGTTTCTTTTCTAATGATAAACCATTTTCTTTCTTTTCTTTTTTTAAAATTTAAAACGTTTACCTTTCTCCAGTAAGTACGTATATCAAATTTAGAAGCTGTACATCAATCTTTTTTGTCCGTAATAAACAACAGATAAACTCTTTCCAAAAAATAATATGCATAAAATAGAATTATCTCGACATAACTTTTAAGGGTACCTTTTTGAGAACTTAATTAATGCTATTATCAAGGAAATAAAATCAAACGACATGGATCTAACAATAAGAATGACAAAAAAAAAAAACAAAACAAAAAAAAACAAAACAAAAAACAAAAAGAAAAGAAAATGATAACGGTACCTAAAAATCCATTAAAGTTCCGCGAGGTCTTACCAATGATTTGTGACGTCAGCAGGTGCAATCGGAAATGAAGAGTATATTTACCTGCTCATATTACATTAATTTACAAATCAAAGCATTTCTGAAGTCGATAATTTTGCAATAAGATATTTTGTCGCTCGTTTGGTTGGACTTATTTTATATATTATCTAATCACCACATTGACATGCAGGTGTATATAAAACAAAAGGGGAGGCGTTGGCGTGAGAATAATGTCTGTCATTGAAATTGGTACTTGCGTTGAGTAATAATCAAAAAATAATCTCGAAAAATATTTGGAAATAATGAATTCAGGCTTTTCTTAGTGTTTCGACCATATGATAGGCGAAGCTTTATTTATTCATTTATTTATTCGTTTTTTGCTTGAACTTTAATAAGCTCTGACACAGGAACTTGGAGGGGTTTTAATCAATTCAAAGTAAGCAGACTAAGTGAAACTTGTACTCTTAAGACAATCTCAATTGCTTAAATATTATTTAGACAAAGAAAAGATTGACAACTAGGCTCCAACAGCCTTCGGGCTGCTAATGAAATTACCAGAAAGGAAACAGACTTGTTGGTATTAAAAAGGACCAAGAAGTTCTGATAAAAGAATATTGTAAAGTTGGCGACTGTAGTCGAGGGCGACCAGAAGGCTCCTTTTTCAATAGCTACAACACCGAGGTGTAGGGGAGGGCGCTACTCTTTTCCTTGGATTGCTTCACTTTACCCTTGATACGTAACCTCATATTGCTGAGTGTTAAGCAAGGAGGTATCAAGTATCATTTTTAAAGTCTTTAGTATGACGTGACCTGGTGTTGAACCCAGGTCTCCCGGACCATTGGCGAACACTCTACTCATTTGGCCAATGATCAGGTTAGATTAATTACATATCATTTGGAGAACTAAAATTTGGAGGTCAAAAAATAAGGTGTGGGTAGTTTTTGAGATTATCAGAGAAGACAAGGATTTTTGCATTAGGAAAAGCTTGGGTGGCCGGTCAGAAAGGAAAAATTTGGTCGTTTGAAAAATTTGGAATTTCCCTTCACCGACGTATGTTTAAAATTAGATTCACCACAAAAAGGCCATTATGCCCGACCCGGGATGAGGGTTAGGCTGAATATAGAGAATGGGAAGAATAAAGGTGTTCTAAGGCCCAGCTGATGCCAGATTATAAGTGAGAGATACAAATTAAAGTAAGTTGGAGTTGAGAGGGTGGATCTAGGCCTCTTACCACCAAAAAGGGTTAAACAATTCCCCAAATATGGAAAAGCTGTTTTAAAGAAAACGGGGTAGTGAGAAACTGACATTAAAAATAAAGAGATAACTGAGCCACCACACCTTGTCAACCCTGACGCCGGTTGGACACCAGAATCAATATAAGAGTTTTTTTACATCTCAGACAGAGTTAGAAGACGTAGTGTATAATGACAACATGGGAATGTCGGTCTACCACCGCCACTAAGTCTTAAACCTAGTGCCAGACTTCAAATACTAAAGACTTACTACAAGACCGTTGACAATTTCAGAGTCATTCAACTAAGACAGTAATAGCAAGGGTTAAAACTGCTGTAATCAACAAACGATATCAACAAAAAGAGTTGTTTCATTTCTAACTCGTATTATTTCTCTGCTAAAGAATTATTTTGATGTGACCGTTGGCCGTCAATCAGTTCATCACTTTGGTGACTTCATCAAGAGACTTTCTCACCTTCTGTGATCAAAACAGCTGAGGGGTGTTAATGAACACAGACGCAGTCAAACCACGTGGAACTGAACCTTTGAACATGATACCAGCTTTAGCACTCATCGATCGTTTACATTGTCGGTTACCTATTGTTAGATTCGGCCCAAGAAGGTTATATTATAAATCTGTGATTCCAAAACTATGAGCTGTGGCACACTAATTCTCCGCCAATGGTAGCTAGGTGCAGTACAAAAATACATTTAGATAAAAATGTTCATGAAAGAAATCATTTGTGTTGCAACAGATTATTTGGCAAATTCATAACAGCTGTTAAACTTTTGTCTTTTTCAAAAAACACAAGATTATGAGTTCGAAAACCTTTCAGTAGGGCTTAGAATACATTGACTGCATCCTATGCAGAAAACCTCCCCAACGAAAAAGTGGTGTCCTGAGTATGATATTAAACTACATTCAGTGATGAGATTCCAGTTCTCGAGCTCTAGGGAATGTGGAGCTACCCCCTTTGCTTCTATTATTTCCAGGTTCACTTTGAGCCAGTGCAGTAGTACCTTTTAAAGTTCCAGCTATGTGTGAAATAGATCTGTTTGAAAATTATTTGTATTAGATAGGAAGACTTAAAACCATATCACTATATGCAAATCAATGTTCATTTTACAGTGTTTTTATCAATTTACACCGATTGATTACAAATAGTAATTTTTACTTATTACAAATGATAAATCCACAGAACAGAAAAAAAAAATTACTTGATATATTTTTATATCATCTTATAAAGTGTTCTGCGCTTTTTTTTCAACAACTTACTCGAAAATCAAATAAAACTCAAGTAGTTGGCAGTAAGAGGGTACACAGACAATTCAGAATAAAAAGAGTTTCGACCAATTTTGCTCAGCTAATTCGTCTCTTACCAAAATCTCACGACCTTTTCACTCATTCGGTCTTTATTACAATCTCCTAATCACATGACTTCTCGTTCTGGTCCTTTGAGCAAGAGGTGCTACCTAAGATAAAGTTAATATTGTTCTGTGAAAAATTTCATGGGATTTTGTGAATAAATATTTTAAAAATTCAAGTAAGTGACACTTGAGTGATTTATCGATTTAAACACTTTTGGTTTTTATCCGAATTGTGATTCTCAACTTACCGATAATTATTATAAATCTCGAAAAACTAGCTATAATTATTGGGAATAATCATTAAAGATGACAAATTATTTGTCATTTTTTCTTTTAATTTCTTTATTCTAAATTCAGAGTGATTAGTTGAGCCTGGCAGAAACATGACTTTCTGTTGATTATCTTTTATTGTTAGACACCTTTCGATGAGAGCTCACATTTTCCCACGAAAAACAAAGTATAAAGTTAAAAAACAAAACAAAACAAAAACTTCCTCGAGGTCCAATAAGTATTCTCCTATTTATTATAGATATAGATTTGCTTTATTTATTACACAGCTTTCAGTTCGTTGTGAACTTATACTATTGTTTAGGTTTTAGCACTGAAAATCCATTTGATCATCTCAAATTTCAATACCACGTAATTTGAATTAGTTCGAATCTTATTTGCCATCTACCGTGACGCAATAAGTTAAGCTCGCTTCAAAGATCGATTCACTCAGGTAGCGATTTCGCTCATCATTGCAATATTCTCCCTTTTACCTTGGAGTTATAATTGGTTAAGTAAAGCCGAGTAAATAAGTGAAATTAAACTACTAAATGATTTTAACAAAGCATTAATGGAATATGAGAGACTTCTCTGCTCGCCTCAAATCATTTTATATATATATATATATATATATATATCTTTCGGGTCTTAACAATGAGATGTCTCTTAACTCTCAGAACCCTTCCCTAGCTACTCCCATGCTTCGCTCCACCCTATCATTCTGGTTAAAAAATAGCTGAAAATGTAATTTTTATTCAAGTCTGTTAATTATTGAAAATTGCGATGTTGAAATAATATTGTTAATTAAACAATAATGATAAAATAATATTATTAATTATAAAGACGCAAAGGAGGAAATTTCCCGATTGGAATTCAGGGTGTCCAGGTAGCAGCGCTAGTACCACTCCTCGGGTTCTAATATTTACCCAGGTTTCATGGACAACAAGTTTTTGTTGGTACCTGAACTTTATTATGCTGTAATATTATATGTAAACGGTAGTGGGGGTCTTATTGTTTTTCTTTTTCTCTTTCACACACACTGTGGAATAATGTTCATTTACTAAACCTAGATTAGTTTGCGCACAAAACCAGAAGTGTATTGGGCGCCTAGGGAGATTCGAATTCACTGACAATACTGAGCTTGCTTTGTTACAGTAGTGAATTTGATCCCCACCGAGTACCTATACATTGTCCAAGACAGATCTAAGCTCTGTAAATATGTTGAGAGAGAGAGAGAGAGAGAGAGAGAGAGAGAGAGAGAGAGAGAGAGAATTATTTGGTTTAGTGGCATATCAACTCTTGATAGTTATTTAATGTCAAATACACATAATTTTAAGCGAATTGGTTGTTGGTAACTTTTAACCGAGTTAGAGCTTATTTGTTTGCACACAGATAAATGGTTTCAAGTATAGCTATATAATTCTAATAATTTTATTTAATATTAATCATTTGATTCCACACAGTAAGATGTTTTCAAGCATTGCCATTTAACACTAATAAATTATTTAATATAAATTATTTGTTTGCGCACAGTTTCAGGTATTGCTATCTCCGAGCAATTGGCCTTCATCTATCACCTTCTAGCACCTTTAAGATAAAATAGAGTTGGGTACGTTGCCACAATAACAGTTTGAAGAATACGCTTACGACAATCATATAGGTGCTACAGCCTAACATGGTCAGCCAATTAATTGGATTGGAATTCTGCAACCGCCCATCTAGCCAAGTAAAGGTCGAAATGCAGTGTTGCAAATCGCGTGACCATTTCGACTTGCCAGAAGACAGACTACTCAACCAATAAGATTTAGTTATCAATCATTACTGGTTTCTATTCACGGCCAAAAAGGAGCCTCGCTGGGGTGTGGGGTGGGGTTTGTATCGTCGAGGTGAATGATACGCAGAGTAGAATGAATGCTTAATATATTTATACAACACCAGTATCCGGTGCTAACAGATACATACAAAAAGACAGTACAAATAGTTACAAATAATTAACAACAGAATTTACGAGAAATTGAGGAGGGTCAAATGCGGTATAGCCAACGAAGTAAGATCAGTCCAAATATAATCAGCTTATTAAATCAACAGTATTTGTCACACACCCCACTAAACGGGCGTGTGTGATACAAGGCATTTCTTAAGGTGGGTTCGAGCGCAGGGCTGTAGCCTAAACACGCCCAGCATTCCTAAAAATGCATCGGGCCCCTAAAAAGGAAGCTTATGCGCAAGGCGATAAATCTGGCCCCTTTGTGCAGGGTTATAGCCTGGGGCGACGACTCCCTGAGGCTCGAGGTATGTCAGTCTTGGCCGCATGACGCGAATGCTCGGCCTCCCCGTCTCACGCACCAGGCTGCCTCGGTTGACTACCGTATTCAGAGACGTGACACATCCGACCAGATCCGTAACGCTGATACCACAGCCGGCCGAAGTGTATCTCATCAACTGGATTCAGCTGATTGAAATCAGCGATATCTGTCCTCCGTCCCACCCAGCGGACGAGTGTTGTACAAGGCATTTTTTAAAGTGGGACCTAGGGCAGAGCCGTAGCCCAGACGCACCCGGTGGCTCAAAAAATGCCTCAGGCCCTGTCGGCATTCCCCTAAAAAGGGGCACCTCAGGCGCCAGGCGATAAACCTAGCCCCTCCGAAGTGGGTTAGAGCCTGGGGACGTTTAACTTTAAACAAATTTATGAGTTTACGAGGTGTGTTCAAGACTGACGCTGTATTTATCGTTGGCTCAACATAATTTTCTCTGACATTTGGTTGAGCTTAATACAAGTATAGCATTTTTATGCTCTGCTTGCGTTAACTTTGCTTCACTTGAAACAAAATTCTTCAGATTGCTTATGGTTGGTACCTGATGTTTTTTTTAGTGATCACCCATTTAAATAGTGAGCAGCATCATTGCTGCTTAACTTTGCTAATATCCTCCCTTTGTCGTTTCTTTCCTTCTATATTCTGATCAGAAATGAACAATGAGTGAATCATTTACTTAAAAAGGTCCCCTTATCGAAATATCTCCAAAACTTCTCTTTTCATATGGTATGGAGCAGCAATGTTTTATAAATTTTAATTTCCTACACGTCCTCAAATATTACCGTCAAGATAGATTCTCTGTTCGGAACACAAGAAAAAGTGACTGATGGCGAGGTCTGGTGAGATAGACGCTGTTACACTCGCATAATTCTGTGTTTTGACAAAATAATTTGAGGCAAAAATGGTGGGAAACGACACTTTGATCCTACGTAGAGTACACATATACTACACTCTGATCCTCGGTAGATGTGCAGATCTGAAAGCAAATAATCCTCTAAGAAATAATGAGAATAATACCATGAACTATATAAAAACAAACAATGCTAGTAACTATATAAGAATAAATAATCCTATGAATATAAGAACAAATAAAGCATGTAATTCAAGTGAAAAGCAGATGAGGTAAACGCGAATGCGAATTTTTATTATACAGATTATAATGGGAATTACTGTAACAGCTGACAAATGGGAATGTGAAGAAACATTTGATTCCTGTCACAATTTTGATAAATGAGACGTTGCCATTTTCCGAGACAAAAATTGAATAGCATTGGTCATGTGTTTATGCTAATAGATTTTATTTGTTCCTGAGTAAATAAGTTCTAACCTCTCCCAACCTGGATTTTTAATCCACTGAAATACAGCGATTCTGTTGGGATATTTCATCTTATGTCCGCATCTTTGCTCACAAACAAGACCATTTAGATATATTGAGATGTAAATCTTGAAACTATTGGCAATTTTCTGCTGCCTATTTTATTCACGGAACTGATCTGCTCACATGGTGTGATGGTTAACTAGCAAAGCAAACTGTGCTGTAATACCCTCCCTTCAACGCTTTGGTGTGGTAAATATGTTCAGACATGTCCGTAGAAGTAACAGACAGGGCCAGATCAAAAGTTCATTAAACGTTTGGATAGCCATGGAAAACAGTCGGAAATAATTTGATCGCTAACATGGGATTTTGATTTAACTTCATAAAAAAGTTTGGAGTGGAGTTCGGGTTAGGAAAAGAACAGCATAATTAATTTGGGGGTTGACTGAAGCTCCAGAGAGGAGGGGGGGTTGATGGCTCACAAATGAAAGAACAACAACTTCCTCCATCAACTAACCCTATGTACGTTGTGCATTCAATAATTTTCCAGACTTTTTGTACAGGTATTTAAAACTGTCGTAGACTCTTGAAAATTCAGTATGTTATTGACCAATTTTTATGATTTCAGGTTCAAATGAACAGCTGCAGCAGCAATTGGAATACACCCTACTAAATCCTGATTGTCACAGCTGGTGAATTTCAAAAATACAATCTGACACTTTAGAAGAACGATATGCGATAAAATTCTGTTTTAAACTTTGAAAAAATGCCTCAGAAACGTATGGAATGCTTCAGACTGCTTTTCGACCATCTTGCATGAATCGAGCATCAGTTTTTGAGTGGCATAAGAGACTCAAGGAAGGCAGAGAGTCTGTGAGGGATGATGAGAGGTGTAGGAGGAGTAAGGAAGTCAATACACCAGAGTTGATTGGCCAAAGGGTTAGGGTTAGGGTTACTCTGTTGAGGTTTTAAGGGAGTTCAGGAAGAGATTCCGTCGGAAGAGGCCAGCACTCTTCAATCGGGTCAGTAGCATTTCCAGCAGGACAATGCACCAGTCTACAACTCCATCCTTGTCACAGACTATTTGACCAAGATGGGCATCAAGATAGTTCCTCAGCCTCCCAATAGTTCAGACCTTGCTCCCTGTGACTTTTGGTTATTCCCTAAGCTCAGAGGCTGTCGTTATGAGATAATTGAGTAGATGAAACAATTATGAGACAATTGAGGAGATGACAGAGGCTGTGACGAAGGTCATTGACACGCTCCCACAAGAGGACTTCCATGGGGTCTTCCAGAAGTTGCTGGAACGGTACAACAAGTGTATTGCAGCCGGAGGAGATTACTTCGAAGGGGACTTGAGTTTCATGAGTGTACTATCAATAAAAGTGCCCATACGAAAAAAGTCTGGAAACTTATTTAATGATCCTCGTATTTCTTTCGATACAAAAAGTAACAACCTTTCGAGACCCCTCCCCATGATCTAACACAAGCAGATCATAGCTAGTGATTTCGATTATCACAGTATTACATTAGTGCCAAACTAAGCGATACTTAATAAATGGTTGGTTGTTTGGGTTTTATGGCATAACAACCTTTGTAGGTTATTTAACGCCAAATCTGTTTTTATACAAATAATCAGTTCTATTTCAAACGACTCAGTTTAGCATGAGTACACAGTTTAATTGTCAAAAACATTTTTATTTCAAGCTATTCAGTTTATTCAAACAGTTCTAATTCAAACAATTCAGTTTAGCATAAGTATGCAGTTTAGTTCCATTTAACCCATAGATAGGACGTTATCAGGTGCTACCATTCCGGGCCAGAGTTAACCTGGGAGCAATGGCAATGAAGAGGTGCTCCGCATTACTAAAGCTCCAGCATCACTGGAACCTCACCATCAGATTAGTCAGTGTCATATCAGGACACTCATGGGGTGGGGGCTTACCCTTCTGTGTATTCTACAGACCCAGCTGACTGGGCAATACACAGAGTTAATGTCAAAACAGTTTTATTTAAGAAAATTCAGTTTAGCATAAGTTCACAGTTTAGGTATCAAAACAGTTCTATTTTAAATAATTCAGTTTAGCATAAATATGCAGTTTAAATGCAAAAAACAGTAAACTCAAGAAACCACGTTTTAGTTCTATTTGACCCATAGATAGGACCCTTATCAGGTTCTTCCACTCCAGGCCAGAGTGGACCTGGGAGCAATGGCAATGAAGGGGTACTCCGCATTCCCTCAAAGCTCCCGAATTACAGGAACTTCACCATCAGATTGTTTAGTCTCATATCCGGAACAGTCGTTGAGGGGGATCTTACCCCCTCTCCAGAGAAGCAGTCGGTGTATTCTACAGCTCCAGCCGACTGGGCAACTTAGTAAATGGTTTGATTTCTCCGTTTAATAGCATATCAACCTTCGTGGGTTGTTTTATGCCAAAGCCTTCCTTCTAGAAGATCAGTAGTGGTACTAATTAACTCATAGCTGGGAGGAAAATGGAGTATTAGTTTCAAGGGTATTAGCCCGAAAGTGATAATAGCGTGATTGGCATTCGAATTCGCTTTCTTTAACCATTTCGCTAAGGGAAGGGTCACTTCCTGCTCTTTGAGCAGTAAGTTCGATCCTCCTTAAATGTCTGTATTTCTAGCTTTTGGTAAATTTAAAGTATGCTTTTGTTATGGTTACCTCGCGTGGTAGAATGGTTCATAACATAGGCTGTCAGGTGAGTTCGATTCTCAGTCGATTTTCTATACTTTGTGTATTCTTACTAGATACCCCATGCTTTGTGTATTCTTACTAGATACCCCATACTAAACTAATCAAGAATTATATTAGCATGTTCTAGTTCTTATCTCATCGCATTTTACATTTTTGTTTTTTCAATAACCGAATGGTTATAGGGGAAAAATGAAATAAGATAAAATTCCTGTCATTAAATCATCTTTTTTCTCTTTATACTTGCTTTTGAAGCAATAAATAAAGGTAAGTTAACATTCATATTTGGAGGAAAAATATTTAAGAAATAAAAAATAGAATGAAAATTCTGTTTGGATTCAAAATGCTACTAAATCATCACAGAACTTCCTTTGATCCTATCAGTTATCTAGTTTATCATAATCTGATTTTTATTATGCTTACATGCTACCATAATACAGAGGTTAAGCTCTTTTTACGGGAACCTAACATAGTTGAACTTTAAGAGCTGAGCCTGAGTCTATAAAGAGCAGTGTTCAGATGTTGAGATATTTCATTAGTAAAGATTTAAAACCCAACAAATCTAAAATTTCGTTGCTAAAATGTTTTTTTAGATTATTTTCTAAAAAAAGAAAATAATTTTTTTTTAAATCCAAGGTACTTGATTTGTTTTGTTTAATAATGTTTAGTATTATTTATTTATCTTGATGCATTGAGTTTATTTAAAGAAAAAAGAAAACATTTATTATTAAAAACGAATAAGACATTTTAAAATTTTTTATTAACTCTGAGGAAAAATGTAGGAATAGGGCGTTAGTTTGGGCATATGAGCATTGTGTCGTAGTTGCCATTTCCTAAGTTGAGTCTAGTTTGGTCCAAGGCCAGAAGTACAGGGCGTTAAGTTAGAATCGAATTCACTCACAATGATCTGCTCACTTAGCTAGATAACCATTATACCTGCTCTCTTAATCGTCTTGTGTTGTGATTATTATCTCTTTCACCCCCCTCTCTCTCTCTTCCTTATATATATATATATATATATATATATATATATATATATATATATATATATATAATCACATATAAACACAGTATTGTCAATATATAAATACACCTGGATAAAAAAAACAATACTTGGATTTTATTTCTTGTGGGACATTTATTACCAAACTCAACAGCATTAAAACATTGTTATCTATTCGGCTACCCAAGAAACCAAAATGTGACACGAAGTTAGTTTAATGTAGGGGTATCTTGTAAGGAAAAAATATAGGCATGTAGCAATCCAAAAATAAGTACTTTCCTTATGTATACTTGTGCAATTTTATTTTTTGGTTACAAAGTTTAAATGCTGCAGAGTTTGGTATGAGTAATGCCTAAAAATATCCATTTTGATTGTTTAACGTTCCACTCGTTTTGTTTGTTTGGTGTTTTAGGACATATCAACACTTGTGGGTTATTTAATGCCAAATCCTGTTTCTACACACGCTCACATCCACACACATATATTTGTAAGCGAATAGTTTTTAGGTTACATTATTTTTTAAACAGGCATTAGCGCATTTTTGTACACAGTTAAATCGTTTCAAGTATTATCCTCCAACACCAATAATTCTATTCAATATTAATCATTTGTTTGCACCCAATTAAATGGTTTCAAGTATTGTTATATAATACTAATAGTTCTCTTGAATATTAATAATTTCTTTGTACAAAGTCAACTGCTTTCAAGTATTGCAACCGAATACTAATAGTTCTATTTGCATACAATTAAATGGATTCAAGTATTGCTATTTATCACTAAATTCTTTTTAATATTAATCATTTGTATGCACACAGTTCAAATGGTTTCAAGTATTGCTATCTCAGCGTAGTTGACCTTCAGTCACTTTCGAGCATCTTTAAGATAAAATAGGGTGAAGTATTTGTTTGCTCCAAGAACAACTTGAAGAATACGGTCGGGGTAATCATATTGGTGGTAGGGCTTGACATGACCAGCCGATTATTCGGATCTGGCCTCAGCGACCGACCGCCTAGCCTAGTAAGAGCCTGAGTGGAGTGTTGCAAAACACGTGATCGATTCGTTTACCGAGTCACGGAATGCTCAACTACCAAGTTTTTCTCTTCAAACATTACGGGTCACCACTCACAGCCAATTCTGGGCACCTTTGGTGGTGTAACGGTAAGCAAGCTAGACTAGCAAACCTACACGAGTGAGTTCGAGTCTCATTGGGCGCCCCATTCATTCGGCCTTGTGCCACATCGAAGCAAAGAGCTTCGTAAATTACTGGGCGCCTCTGGTGGTGTAATGGTTAGCAAGCTGGACTAGCAAACCTACACGAGTGAGTCTCATTGGGTGCCCCTTTCATATGGCCTTGTGCCACATCTAAGCAAAAAAAAGCTTAGTAAATTACCACCACTCACAGCCAATTGGTAGCCTTGTTGAAGGGGGTGAGGGGTTCTTACCCCTCTGCAGAGGCGCAGTCAATCTGTTCTACAGCCTCTGTCGACAAGGTGTGTTTGGTTTCGAAGAAAGTTGGGAGGGATGTACTTATTTATGAACGATACTATAAATGGATAAAATTGTCTTTTAAAGAGCATTGAAGTTCCGTCTATTTGCGGCCGTGGTGAGAAGTAAATTATAGGTAATTACCCTCACATGATAAAAAATGATTGTTTGCTAGTTTGCATTTTCTCTAATAAGTAGAATCGTTGAGCTTCTAACCATTGCCTATAAAATTGTGTGACAGTCTCGTCCTTGAAATGTTTGTAATCCCCGTCCCCGTCACTGTTCACAGCTTCGTTTGTGTAACATGTTGAATATTACTGTTGACCTTTTAAAAAGAAAATCGCATGTTGATCAAAACAATTGCATTTTATAAAAAGTAAATGACAAGCCATACAAACGCAGTTAGTGTAAAAATCTAAAAATTCATTGAAATTGAATCGACAAAACAAGTTAAAACTGGAACATTTGCATTTACTTCAAACTTGTAACAGAAAAGGGAAATGTTTTCGAAGAGGTACACCTTTTAAGGTTTTAAGTTTAAACTAGGACTTCTCAAACTTTTTACTTGATTTATTCCTTGTTACAAAATTTAATTTCTATTCACCCCTAAATAAATTAATTGAATTTTGCCGATATTTGTCTTAGTCTAAGTGGATGCCAGGATAAAAGGGGTTGATTTTTAAATTATTTTCGGTTTCAAGATTTAAATTTTAAAAAAGAAAAATTGTTTTGAATGAAATATTGAATCATACTTTGCAACCCATACAAGCAAATAACTGACAATACTGAAACTGATTTAACAAATAAAAATCCAAATTTTTTTCAGAAAGACCGAAAATTTTCGTTGATAATTTAATTCTATTCATTAAAAATCTGTTACCATGGATAAAAGTTAAGATTTGATGTATTATATTTTTATTTTATTTTTTAAAATTATTTTTCTTTCTTTTTAAAAATATTTCTTTTTATTCTTATTAAGTAATCTGCTATTTTTTAAAGACCTATCCTGACCTATTATAAAAAAGAAATATTTTTTCGAATTCAGAATTTTTATAAAATAATTAGCTTAAAATGTAATTGTTCATAAATGTTTTCTTTCGTGAAAATATGATCATATGTGTTGTTAACGATGACCGAAAAGATCAGGATCATTTCGTTCAGAGCCAGATTCTGTGTTCATTTAAATAATCTGTAAGTTTTGAACCGGTCCTATGTAAACGATACATCCCTCGTGGTCATCATATCAGCAGGAATTCTGCTAGGTGCAAGATATCTGGCAATTAATCTATATTATCAAGCAATTTTTCTCCTATTATATATATTCATCTACCTCACCGAACAAGTAGGATATGACACATGGTCATTTTTAAGTGGAGTTTAACAGGTTTGAAAAGTTTTCTTTCTAGCCCGGTTGCCATACAATCTTCCCTACTATTTACACATAGCTGGAGGGAGAATAAATGGATTCATACCTTTCACAAGGGTATTAGTACAATGTGAAATGCACACAGTTTCCTCCAGGATTTGAACTTCTGTCGCCGTGTTTATTTCCCACGACAGTTTCCATAACACCACTTATAACGGGATTTATAAATTCATTCTCTGTGGACCGTGATACTTTTATTCGCTCAATCAAAATTTTATTCATCCCATTAAAAGAACCACTTTGAGAAGCTTTATTTTACATGATTGTTAACTTCGACTCAAAGGCTTGGCGAAACAACTGCGAGAGATAATCATGATGTAAGGGAAGCTTGCTGTTATTGTTGTAGGATCATCTATATGGAAAGAAGACCAGACAAAAGGAGCGCGAAAAGTTCTTGTTTCACAAATTCAAAAAGATTTTATTGTGTTTTTTAATCTCCCGAGTCTGTAGGAATCGTATGATTTTAGTCGAATTCATAAAACTGAGTTAGAGATTTATCTCCCCTCGACACATCCACATGCGTGGTGTATCATTGACATACTCCCAGATGCGTTTTTTCGCTAACTCGCACTGACTCTTCCAGTATGTATTTGCTCACTGGTATGATACATCACAAGATCGATCTTTAAGCAAAGTATTTCTGTTTGAATTTAAACTTTTCCTTCTTCTAAACCGGGTGTCTTATCAAGACTAAAGAACCCAGTTTCCCTATTATTAACCTATAGCTGGGAAGAAGGGATGTATTCATAACTTTCCCAATATATATATATATATATGTGTGTGTGTGTGTATGTGTGTGTGTGTGTGCGTGCGTGTGTACACACACATATGATTTATTTATTCATGATGATGACATTCCGTGGCCTGTCTCGTCATCAAAGGCATGTTTTCGTTTGCTATTTCCTTAAGGCTAAAAGGGAAGAGGAAGGATTTGAACTCGTACCTGCCAGCAGAGAAAAATGTTTCAATATTGGTCAGTATGTCTTTCAGTCCTACTAATTTGAAATGCTAAAAATTTTACAAAATGTTATGCTATATTTTTGTTTGGAAAATATTGCTTAAACTGTGCGTTTTAAATGTAAAGACACGCTTACTATAAACCCAAATTGAATATATGACTCTGTCTAAATGTCAACAAACACGGCAAAATGTTTTTGAATCTTTTCTAAAAGTTTAAAATTCTTAAAACCCCAACAGTAGTTTAGAAGAAAAAGTAAAAGCCTAAAGCTGCCAAAGTCACCCCCTCAAAATGACGAAATAACTAGCCTCCCTACGCCGTCTCAAACACGCTTACTATAAACCCAAATCTAATATATGACTCTGTCCAAATGTCAAAGAACACGGTAAAACTTTTTTGAATCTTTTCTAAAAGTTTAAAATTCTTAAAGCCCCAACAGTAGTTTAGAAGAAAAACTAAAAGCCTAAAACTCCCAATGCTACCACACACACAAAAAAAAAAATTGTCATTTGTAAAAGCTATATAATTCCTAAAGCCTCCTCGGCTCCCAACGGTAGTATAGAAGAAAAACTAAAAAGCCTAGGAAAATGTCCCAATACTGCTAAAAAAAAAAAAAAAAAAAAAATTCAGTACCAGTGAAAGTCTGACAAAAGTACCTTAATCCTGGACTTAACTAAGTTAAAACTTAAATTAAAATTACCCCCCTTTCTTTTTGCGTACACATGAGAAGCAGCATGATGTACGTAAAGGTATTTGAATAAACCCATTGACGACCACACTCAATACCTAAACAGGTCCTGGACATGAGTTTGACGACTCAACGCTCAGGGTCGTTAGTTCGATCGGGGAACTACTGCTGCTCCTCTATAAGAGTGGCTTCTATAAAAGAGAATAAAACAGCCATTGAAAGATAACCATGACCCACACTCAAATCACATACACAAACCGCATCGCTCTTCGCGCGGGTAAAAAAGGGGCGCGTCCTGCTGAGGTTGGAGCCCTGGCCTCAGTGTTCGAAAATTCATCTACAGAGCTCAAACGACAAAAACAACTAAAATGCAAACAAACACTACAAATAGCGACATTTAACGTAAGAACCTTAAATAGAATAGGACAACTACCAGAACTAATCGCATCGGCCGTAGAACATAAGATAGACATAATACGCATACAAGAACACAGATACACGCACACCGAAGATATCAAATATCACGAAACTGGCAATGGATGGTCGCTCGCCACTGTATCGGCATGGAAAAACTCTGTCAACGCCGCAGTAGGAGGGGTAGGATTGCTTATAGGACCTAGAGCATTAAAAACGCTAAATAGCATTGAGAAAATACAACCTACGATGATGGCAGCTACTTTTAACGGCAACCCCAGAGCAACAATCATCTCCTGCTACAGCCCTACCAATGTTAGTGAAGAAACTGAACTACTCACCTTCTACGATGAGCTATCCTCATTAGTGCGTAGCATCCCGAAACTCAACATGTTAGTCATTGGCGGAGACATGAATGACCAAATCGGGAAAAATGGAAACAACAAATACAGCCTCCACAACACGTCAAATAGGAATTGGCAACATCTAACAGATTTCATGATAGAAAATAGATTAATATGCCTCAATACAAACTACCAAAAAAGGGAGGACAAACTAGAGACATACACGTACGCGAACATACACGTAAAGCACAGATAGACTACGTCCTTATAAACAAGAAATGGAAAAATAGTGCAATGAATTGCGAGGCATACTCCTCTTTCGAGGGTGTGTCCTCCGATCACCGAATAGTCACGGCGAAAATACGGCTAAGCCTACGAAAAAACGCCAAACGAACAGCGACCACCAAACACTATGACTGGGCCCTTTTGAACAACAGAGATGTAAGAGATAAATACGTATTAGCATTAAGAAACAGATTCGAAACACTACAAGAGAAGACGGAAAAAAGTACACCAAATGACGAATATGAAAATTTCGTCAATGCGCACCTCGAGGCAGCAGCGAAATGTATTCCAACAAAACTCAAAACTAAATATAGAGTTCCATGGGAAACTTTAGCGGTGAGAGAAAACGTGCACTAGTTAAAACATCCTCCAAAAACTATCGAAAAAACCCAACAAACACAAATGCCCGAAAACTAAAAACGGCACAATATCAATTAGCAGGCATATATATAAAGGAACAGACAGAATATTTTCAAAATCAGATAGATAAGATTAGAGACTCGGTGGAAGATAGACAATCTAGGATAGCCGGGCAAACAATAAACGAAGTGAGTAGAAGAAAGAACACAGCCAAAGCAAAACTGAAAGCTGCGAACCAACAAGAAAGAATAAAACTGTGGAAACAGCACTTCGAAAACCTACTAGGAAACCCACTGAAAATAACACATGAACCAATCACCAGAATAATTAGTAAACAATTAGACATTGAACTTGGACCGTTCACACAAGAAGAACTCGACTCGGTTCTCAGAAAAATCAAGAATAGGAAAGCTGCAGGGCTGGACGAGATTCCACCAGAAGTATAGAAGACCAGACAATTCGACGACATACTGCTCAGACACTGCAACGCAGTCTATAATCAAAATCCGTGGTGTAATGATTATCGTCATAGGAAATGGACACGGTGATACGAGTTCAAATCCTGAACGAGACCGATTGCATTTCACATCGCATTAATACTCTTGGGAAAGGTATGAATCCAATTATTCTCCCTCCAGCTATGGGTAAATAGTAGGACAGACTGGTTCTTCAGCCTTGGTGAGGCAACTAGTCTAGGAAAAGGAAAACTCTGAATTCAAACCTGTTAAACTCCGCTTAAAAATTGACCTTGTGTCATATCCTGCCCGATCGGAGGGGTTGGTAAATAGGATAATCAAAATCCGATAGATAGATGGATGAAGGGATGCATCCTCCCCTTCCCTAAAAAGGGTGACATCGGATTAGCCAAAAACCAATGAGGCATAACACTTACATCCATAGCAGCCAAAATCTACAATGCCCTACTACGAAACCGAATAGAACCCAAAATCGACAACATACTTAGGAAAAACCAAAATGGCTTCCGAAAAAATAGATCCACGACCTCACAAATATTAACCATCCGTAGAATCCTTAAAGGTGTACGGGCAAAAAACCTACAAGCGACATTAATATTTGTCGACTTTACCAAGGCCTTCGATTCCATTCACAGAGGGAAGATGAAACAAATCCTTCTAGCGTACGGCATACCTAAAGAAACCGTAGCAGCAATAACGATTCTCTATAGAAACACCAAAGTAAAAGTGCGATCACCAGATGGAGACACAGAATACTTCGACATTGTAGCAGGAGTACTACAAGGGAACACGCTAGCTCCATACCTCTTTATCCTTTGTCTAGACTACGTACTTAGAACATCGATGGACAAAATCAGAGAGAATGGCTTCGAGCTGACAAAGAAAAAAAGCAGAAGGTACCCTGCAAAAACAATTACCGACGCCGACTACGCCGATGACATAGCGTTACTGGAAAATACACCCGACCAAGCCGAAACACTACTACATAGTTTGGAACGAGCAGCCGCAGGCATAGGCCTCTATATGCTATAATCAAACGGGGGACATCTCCACTCTAGACGGAACCCCTCTTAAACTAGTAGACAAATGCGCTTACCTAGGAATCAGCGTCGCATCAACCGAAAAGGACATCGACACGAGGTTAACGAAAGCATGGACAGCTATCAATAGGCTATCGATTATATGGAAATCAGACCTAACCGATAAAATGAAACGCAGTTTCTTCCAGGCAGCGGTCACATCGATACTGCTTTATGGATGTACTACATGGACTCTAACAAAACGGCTGGAGAAGAAGCTAGACGGCAATTACACAAGAATGCTGCGAGCAATATTGAACAACACCCCACAAGACACCAACTGTACGGCCACCTGCCTCCTATCACGAAAACTATTAAAGTTAGACGAACCAGACATGCAGGACACTGCTGGAAAAACAGGGACGAACTCATCAGTGATGTACTCTTATGGACCCCCACAAATGGCCGTGCAAAAGCAGGACGACCAGCACGAACATACATTCAGCAACTATGTGAGGATACAGGATGTTGTCCTGAAGACCTGCCTGAGGCGATGAACGATTGGGAAAAGTGGCGAGAGAGGGTCAGGGATATCCGTGCTACCAGCACGACTTGATGATGATGATGATGTCTGTCAGATACTGTACCGGGTGACCTTGCAAATAACTAATAAGGAACCCAGTATCCTCTTGTTTTTGTTGTATAATAGGGAGTAACTGTGACAACCACACTTATTTATAAAAATGTAAACTCTCTTCTTTAAGGACGTGTGTGTGTGTGTGTGTGAGAGAGAGAGAGAGAGTCGGTCAGGAACTACTATGATTGACATCGTATTGAGATAGATATATTCAGAGCCTTACTTCTTCGTGCTTTTTTCACGGTGAAGGGGTGTTGATATAGGACAAGTTCTTAACCCGATCCCCGGGCTAACGCTCAAAACTGACTGCTCACTCTGCTGACTGACCGCCGACTGATCGCCGACTGTGCTGGGTTCGAAAACTTCCGTCATTATATATTTTTCTGACCCTCACACATTTCTTCCTTCCAGCGCCCTACCTATGCGATTCTTTCCAAGCAATTTACGTGGCATTTCTGTTATCAATTGTTTACCTTAAGATACAGCTGCACATCCAGTTTTCGAAATCCACACTAATTGGCCAGTCAAAGCAATATGTAACATTTCATATTAATGTCCGCTTCTATTCCAGCGGTGCGTAGATGGAAGGGCAGTTGAAACTCTTTAGCCTTGTAGTTGCCATCCATCTTAGGTTTCCGTTATTGCTCAGTTCATGGATCGATTCTTGCAGATTGTTCAATGCTACGCAGTACAACATGATACTTGGAATGTAGACGGGCATCGTCAAGTAATCCTGCTAATCTGAGAGATGTTATTAACTAGAATTAATCAGTCTGCCACCCCGGAGGCTCATATCCAATACTGAATTATTTAGATGTGGAAACGATTATGAAACTTCTGAGGTAAGATATGAACTATACATCATCTTTCATTTGAAGCTTTAAAAATTGCAATAAGTAATTATTTTCCTTAATGTTTCTTCAATCACATATAGGTATGTATCCAGATTGTCTCTCTTTTATCTTTACTTTTATGGAAGATGTTCAAATGAACTACATTCATTATTTTCCTTAATTCGAGTTTTCTGTAAGAGCCTGTTTTACTGTCTCTAGTAATATACATCCGTTCTTTTTCAACCTTTCTCACACCAGACGTATATTCCATTCCAACAAATATTTCCTAGAATATCTACATATCCTTCAAACTCCATCATGAATGTTTTCTTCCCAGCTTCAACCGTGGACTTTTTAACATTTGGATTAATATGTATCTTACTCTGTCTCAGTTTTGATTTCTGCGCTCTTGTCTCTTTGTATTCTCCTGTTACATCCTTATTCTTCTTTAGTTATTTTGTAACCATTTGCCTGTTGTAAAGTCGTGGGTAGAGCCTAAAGTTTTCACTTGAACCCAGGTGACGAAAAAAATGAACAAAAGCACATTAACAGTTTGATTCACAAGTTTGTTAAGGTTTAATAATTCAGCCGATTTCCAAAAGGTTTTTCATTGGAAAAACTTTGCATCCTGTAAAGTTTATAACAGTCCATAAAAAGAGACTTCTCAACGATTAAACCCCCAAAGAAAATGTCAACTTTGTAACACCAAAGAAATTTGTTTGCAAAAACTCAGAACTCCAATTTTTGTTGGTACCCTTCTGCTGGTTGGGGATTTTCGTGGGAGGACAGTACATAACCTATAGTAGCCTACTGGTTTTTCTTAGATTGACTTTAAATATATATATATATATATATATATATATATATATATATATATATATATACCAACCCCTCTGCTCGGGCAGGATATGACGCAAGGTCAATTTTTAAGCGGAGCTTAACAGGTTTGAATTCAGAGTTTTCCTTCACCTAGACTAGTTGTCTCACCAAGGCTGAAGAACCTAGTCTGTCCTACTATTTACCCAAAGCTGGAAGGAGAATAATTGGATTCATACCTTTCCCAAGGGTATTAGTGCTATGTGAAATGCAATCAGTCTCATCCAGGATTTGAACTCGTGTCGCCGTGTCCATTTCCTAAGACGATAACCATTACACCACGGGCACCCCCCTCTCTCTATATATATATTAAAAATTTCCTTGTCAATACACTCAATTCAGTGGTTGATATTATTAACATGAATCAAACATTGTACTGTGAAAATTTCAGACGCAAATTCAGCAAATAAGTGCATCAAACCTTTGTTTTGAGGTCGTATTGTTCGTTCTAATTAAATGATAATTCTAAGTTATAAGGCGACTGCTCGGGTTGTCAGCTCTGAATTCATCCAAAGTCGCGAGTAACAAATACAAATCAAGTAAAGTTGATCAAATTGTCAGCATCCTAAAGCCTTACTATAAGCAACCAGAGACCTATGTGCATGCCTAAGCAAAGCATACCAAATAAGAAATAAAACTCAAGCTAATAGCATGCACACACGCACACACACACACACATAGACATATATATGTAAATGCCTTTGGTAAAAGTATGCATCTATTCTTCCACCAACTATGGGTAAATAGTAGAGCAGACTTAGTTCTTTAGCCTTTATTAGTCAAAGGGAAGGAAAACTGATTTCAAAACAGATTTACTTTGCTTAAAAATTTACTTTGTGTCATATCTTGCCAGTGTAGGAGGGGCTGGGTAAAAACATAGGTAACATACATAAGGAATGTACTTATTTTTATACTGCTACATATTCATATTTTTGGTTTCTGAGTTTCGGTGCTATAGGGTTTGGTCTTGATTAATACCTAATAATACCCATCTTCCTGGCTCCACTAAAAATGATTTTAAAATTCTCAGGGGTGTATTTATTCATGGGTGACGTTGAATAAATATACAACTGTAACAATTATTATGAAACTAAAGCCGTATTAAACCATACCACGTAATATATCTAAGTATATTTGTGACATGAGCGTCTTCAGATAAAAACGTATTCTCCAAATAAAAACTTACTACTTTTTAGTAATATCGACAAAAAACCTAAAAAACAAAACAAAAAGAAAAAAATTGTATTTTTGATCATTCTGTTTTCCATGTATGTCCGTGAGATCAATAATAATTCAAATAGATGAAAGATCAAGTCACAGTGACGGTGGTAAAATGTTATTCCTGTGACAAAAAAGGAGCTGATTGTTACCATCATTATTATATGGTGTCCTTGTGGTGTAAAGGGTGTCCTTGTGGTGTAATGGTTAAAGCGATGAACTGCGGAATCGTAGTACGCGAGTTCGTACTCCAGTCGCGCTATTACGTTCACTTTCGGGCAAATACCCTTGGGAAAGGTATGAACCCCCTTATTCTCCCTCCAGCTATGGGTAAATAGTAGGACGGACTAGGTTCTTCAGCCTTGGTGAGGCAACTAGTCTAGGAGAAGGAAAACTCTGAATTAAAACCTGTTAAACTCCGCTTAAAAATTGACCTTGTGTCATATCCTGCCCGAGCGGAGGGGTTGGTAAATAGTACCATCATTATTATATTCATCGAAGCATTTGCGTTTCCGTGATGAAGCATTTTTATCTTCTCGTCTTGCACTCGCTTGTGACTAAGACTTGTCGTTAGATTGATTTCTTTTTGAAATTAAAGAATAGCATTTGCTTCCGTTTGTAATGACATCCTCAGTACAGCGGCTCTTATTTCTGCAATCACCCATCTTTATACCAGTCCCTAACTGACTCAGGTAATATCCTTTTAGAAGACATTCGTTTCAGTTTTAAGTGAGGTCAACACTGAGAAATACCTTCGATCATAAACCATAGAATTGTTGAGGATTTACATAACATCTGACAAATCAGCAGTGTTTAGATTTATACGCTTATTCTACCTAATCTACAATTCATAGACGTGTCTCATAACCGATCGTGTACTATGTCGAGTAATTCCTCTTTATAGTATTTCTCAGGACAAAAGCGGGTTTCTTGGGGGTGCATGTCTTCTCTCCAGTTGCCGTGGAGTAATGGTTAAAAAGCTGGTCTCGTAGCCCAATAACTAATGAGTTCAACCCTCACAAGGTAGCTCATAACTGCGACTTTACGTTAAATTTAAGCTTCATTTAGTTTTGTAAGTGCACCCCCTTTGATGTAATTGTTAGCTTGCTGTTCTAGTAGATCAGTGCTAGTGAGTTCGATTTTGCCTCTTATTTATCGTTAGACTAAGCTAGGCTTAGTAAATGACTACTTCTACGAGTAGCATCCTCCCGTGATGTCTCCTACAAATGGCCTAAGGCCAAATCAAGCTAATTTTACTAAATCACTACAAGTTGTCTAGAATTTGAACTCTGGTCACTGATTCAATTTTCTATAACGATAACCATTACACTAAGTGCGCTTCTAATTTGCAAGATTTACTGCCCCCTACAAAAATGATAAAATTAGTATGTTTAAAGTAAATAAACTAATACTAATTGCAGTAAATAGACAAATAACAGGTAAGACCAAAAACATTTTTATTTAATTGCAGAACATTCTGGTGTCATAAAATATACTTTAAACAAACTAGATTCAGTTATTTAATGAAATAATTTGTCCCTGCTATGCAAAAGAAAGTATAATTGAAAATTATGGCGAGATGTTGTAATTTGCATTCCTAGAATAAATTCCAAGCAGAAATCTTGATATGCAAATCAGTCTACAATTAAAATACATTTCTTGCAGATCTCAACCAGCGGTCAGGCATACATAATTGAAAGAAAACGTGACTTCAACAAAAGAACTTGCAATTGAAACAATGGGAAGGACCGTAAAACTCATTCAAGAAGGCAATCTTCAGTAAAGTGCTACAAAAGATGTTGATTTTTTTCAAGTCAACTGCGTCTACTATTTGTTGCAAATTTAAAATAATTGAGGAAAAAGGAAAATATACTGGTAAACAAGAAAGGCATGAAAGCGTCAAGTTAGAAAACTCAAAGCAATATGCTATTAAAACAGAAAATATGCAACAAAACAAATGAAAAACCAATGGGTCGAAGCAAGAGTCAATGTTGTGATAGAACTATAAGAAATTGGTTGAATGGAATGAAATTGACATACAGAAAAGCTAAACCAAAACCAGCTCTAAAACCCAAACAAAAGCAGTCATGGTGTGTAGACAATTGAGTGAAAGTAATATTCAGTGATGAATTGAGAATCTGCTTTGGTCAAGGTGATAACGATAGAACTTGTCTAATGTCTTTTAAATTAAATATATGAAGATGACTGCCTGAAGAAAACAAGTAAATTTCCCATAATATGGGGCTGCATATCATTTAAAGAACCAGTGGAAATGATAACCATTACTTCAAAAATCAATCAATCCACATGTATACATTGAAATTCTAGGTAATCTTTTCATTTCATCAATAGAAAATTGGTTTGGTGATGATGAAGATATTTTTCGGGACGAAAATGCATTTTGTCACACAGGAAAAACGATTGAAGCTTTTCTTCAGGAAAGACATATAAATCAATAAGATGGCAAATAAACAATCTGGATCTAAATCATATTGAAAATTTATGATGGAAATTTTTAAAAATGAGACGGATCCTTCTACACAAGAAGTTCTATCAAGTGCCATTCAGAAAACTTGGAATCACTTTAATAAATAATATTGTAAACTCTACTCCTTTCATCAATATTCGGTTATTCCAGAATATTTTCTTCGGCGTGGCTTGGAAAAAATCATACCATTAATTTAGAGGGAGGAGTCCCTGTAGCGCCCTGGCTAAAGTGCTGGACTTCGTACTCGAAGTAAGTGAGTTCAGTCTCCTGTTGTACTATTACATTCACTTTCGGATTAATACCCCAGGGAAAAATATGAACCCCATTCATCCCTACAACAATGGGTTAAATAAATAGTATCACTGATGTTCTATAAAGATGGCTTTGGGGGTGCATGTCTTCTCTCCAGTTGCCGTGGAGTAATGGTTAAAAAGCTGGTCTCGTAGCCCAATAACTAATGAGTTCAACCCTCACAAGGTAGCTCATAACTGCGACTTTACGTTAAATCTAAGCTTCATTTAGTTTTGTAAGTGCGCCTCAACTGAATCTTGTTTGTCTAAGGTTTATTTTGTGAAGCCAGACTGTTCAGCTATTAAAGAAAAGATGTTTTATGTCTTATCTCTTAGTTTATTTACAACTAAAAAAGCCTAGGGGAACGTATTCTTAGTGTGCCAATTCCATAATCATTACCAATGTGCAGTCTTGCGTTGTCAAGTAGAATTAACGCACTTTTACGATTCATTAGAGGAGCCTGCTTTTGCAATAAATACTCCAAGATGATGACAGTAGCTCCAAGAAATTTCAGATAGACACTACCCTTCATAAAGCGCCAAAATCAGAGCTTTGTTTTCTCTGAGTGTAATCGTTGTATTGATACTGAGCTTTGGATTTTCCTTGAGTCATAACAGTTGTATGTTTCGCTAAATATGATTATTATGTTGACTATAATTCTTAGAAATGATGACACATTTGTATCTAATGACGAACGCATGTTTACTTTCTTTTTAAGTTATGACCTAATTATGGTTAGAGGTGCTTGATTGATGATTGAAGTGGGTAATGAAGTTTGATAATCCTAACAAAAACTAAATAAAATCATTGTCGACCATTCCAACTCTTAAGATTTTGTTTTTATACACTGTGTAAATCCTACTAGCATACGGCCTAATAAAAGAAACTATAGCAACAATAACGATTCTCTATAGAAACACCAAAGTGAAAGTACGTTCACCGGATGAAGACACAGAATACTTTGACATTGTAGCAGGAGTACTACAAGGGGACACGCTAGCCCCATACCTCTTTATCATCTGCCAAGACTACGTGCTTAGAACATCGATTGATAAAATCAGAGAAAACGGACTAAGAAAAGAAGCGGAAGGTACCCCGCAAAAACAATTACGAACGCCGACTACGCTGATGACATAGCGATACTGGCGAATACACCCAACCAAGCCGAAACACTACTGCATAGTTTGGAACGAGCCGCCGCAGGCATTGGCCTCCATATCAATGCACACAAAACTGAATGTATGTGCTTTAATCAAACAGGCGACATTTTCACACAAGAGGGAACCTCTCTGAAACAGGTAGACAAATTCACCTACCTTGGAAGTAGTGTCTCATCAACCGAAAAAGACATCGACACGCAGCTAACGAAGGCATGGACTACTATCGATAAGCTATCGATCATATGGAAATCAGACCTGACCGATAAAATGAAACGCAGTTTCTTCCAGGCAGCGGTCGTGTCGATACTGCTGTATGGATGCACTACTTGGGCTCTAACAAAACGGCTGGAGAAGAAGCTAGACGGCAATTACATAAGAATGCTGCGAGCAATATTGAACAAGTCTTGGCGGCAACTCCTCACAAGACACCAACTATACTGCCACCTGCCTCCCATCACGAAAACTATCCAAGCTAGACGAACCAGACACGTAGGACGCTGTTGGAGAAGTACGGACGAGCTCATAAGTGATGTACTCCTAGGGACCCCCACATATGGCCGAGCAATAGCAGAACGACCAGCTCGAATTTACATACAGCAGCTATGTAAGGATACGGGATGTAGCCCTGAAGACCTGCCAGAGGCGATGAACGATTGGGAGAAGTGGCGAGAGAGGGTCAGGGATATCCGTGCTGGCGGCACCACATGAGGATGATGAAATATTCATTGCTGTTTCCTAAATGAACCCTTTTTTAACTCATGCGGCATGTAATGTTTCAAATGCATCCTATCTACACTCATTTTATAGGGTCCATCAATTCAACAATCAATCTTGATATCAAAATTTTCTGAAATGAAAGAAGAAAGATCAAGACATTAGGTTATGTGCACAACTATACTATATATTATCAAACAGACTTAAAATTATCAAACAATCTTAGAATTATCATAATAAAAGAAGCGACAAAAATATTTTTCCAACCTAATACAAAATACCAGATCAAAGTCCCCTTTTCAAAAAGTGCCAATTCGAATTGAACAATGAAGGAGTAATATGTAAAATATACTACTTCTCCCCCTTAATATTTGTTACAGTTGCATATAACTTTCACACACTAAATGTAATAGTTATTATAGGACAAAGATAGTTCGGTTTATTTCATTTTCTGTCCGACAGTAATTGTTACAGTTAGATATAAATTTCAGTAATTAAAGGAAACAGAAAATATTTTAATTGTATGCTGAAAAACCACGACCATTGATGGAAGTTATCTGTTATTGTTGTCGTTGTTTTGCCAAAAATTACACATTGAAACAAACGCAAAAATAACCACATCATTCTACTAATTCATAGCCTCAAAAATGTAAATTCATTTATGAATTGAGTAAACAATGCAAGTGAAAATATTAGTTTTACTTTTACTTCAAAGCCGGTCTGTTCTATATTTCATCCCATCAAACACGTTTTTGATGTGTCAAAAGGTGAAATAAAGAATGCAAATTTGTAATAAGAAAGAAAAGTGTCATTGAGATAAGCATAAAAATGACTTGTGAATAAAGATCTTCACATAAGATGCCATAGAGTGACTGCCGGATATATGAGAACTACAGGGAACGAAGAGAAAGAGAGAAAATGGAGAAGTTACGAAAGAAAGTATCGATAAGGAGGCAGTGAACGAAAAAGCTTGACCCCCCCCAAAAAAGCGCACATACAAAATAGAAAATAAAAACAAGAAACAAACAAACAAACAAACACAAAAAGCCCCAAGAAATAGAAAGAAATTCTATCTAAAGAAAGAATAGAAGAAATGAAAATAAGATAGACGCACAAAGTGTCATGAATCAATCATCAAGATACAATTCCTAAACGCAGAATAGGCTATACAAATAGAAACGAGTGAAACATGACTAAATTAAATACTGAGTATCAAAGATATTCCGCGCATCTATTTAAAATAAAGTACTACATGTTGGTTTAATATATGCTCCTCGTGTTTGAGAAAAAGTCAAGAAGCCATTGTTATGTAGTTTGTTTCTCATTCTGTCCTTGGGCTAAATAAATTCATGGTTTAACATTATGTTAATTAGATTCATCTTTAATATTGTATTTCGTTCGTGATTACAAAAGAAATAGTGTCAGAAGTATCGATACGAAGAATACAGAATTTTGTTGAAAACAATTGAGGTTTATTACTGTAACTTATAATTGGCTCATGGCATAAATTTGACGCACCATTAATCCATCTTGATAATGATCAATCATTTCTTAAAAGGAATCCCGACGAGACGAGATACCAAGAGATCTGGCCTAATTTAGCAATAACTTAAGTTTGAAAAGAATAATTCATAACCGTTTCCGCAAAATTTTCCAAACAATTTGGTGTGGAATTTATAACTCCTGATCTGTCTTCTTTGCATATTTGCAACTCCTGAGCAGTATCCTCCTTGTAAACTTTAATGAGCTGCGTAGCTAACTTGCACGAACACGCTCTAGTTATTTTCCGGATATTGATGGTTTCCCACAACTTTTATATTTACACAAACATCCTGTTATATGAAATATCCTCTTTCGGGATTGCCTTCAGTTGACTTGTTGCATCCTCCTTTCTCTCATCCACGAAGTTTCAACGCCGATTCTGTAGAAAAAACACAGTTAATTTTTGAGCTGACGTATGTCACCGAAATGGCTGAGCGGTTAGATGCCATGTCTAGCGTAAAGTTAGGCAGGTTATAATCTACAACAAGAATAACAACAATAATAATTAGTGAATGCAGGAAAGTATCACAAATAGAATACAAGAACTGACTTGGTTAGTTGTTAAAGGTCATCCACTGAAAATTGTACAAGAACCTGAAATTTCATCATACAAACCAGAATATATATACTTGAAAATGAAATGCATAAAATTGTCTGGGAACAAACGGATCATCCAATTAAGGCCAGAAGACGACTTAGTGTTTATTAGCCAGAAGAAATTAATTTATTTTACTGTTTGTGAAAAACTGGACAAATGCATGGACCTTTCAATCATACATCCTTGATGTATCAAGGTAGGTCCTCAGTGATGCACTGTCTTCATCGCCGATTTCGGGTTCTGCATCATATCGGCTCCGAAAGCAACCCCGACATGATTCTGGAAGAGCCAAGCCGCCTCCTTGATCGCGACGTGATACGTGCCGTGCCTTTGCCTAAGCAATAAAACCGTAAGGCCTGAATTCGGCCGTTCTTTATAGACATCTGTTCTTCAGTATCAGCCAATGAAAAACAGGGCATTTCACACTGCTCTACTGTATAATACCATCTTTACTTCATCCGGTTTCGGCTGACTACTTCCGGATTCGATACCGAGGTAAGATGGTATTTTCAATACTCGTCCACGTCCATGATTTACACTTTAACAAGACCTACATGTATCCCACCCCAAATCTATCCTATACTTATACTTCCAAACTGACATGAAATAAGCCCCTACTCTAACTATTCAGTCAGTCTTTAACTCTTACCTTATACCCATATTCGAGGCCAGAAAAAAAACAAACAAAACAAAACAAAAAACAAAAAAACTCCCATTTATTTTGACTCACGAAATCAATTTACTACAGATTAACTCATACTTATTCGCCTAGATCTCCCTCCCCGTTTGTCATTTGCCGACTACACTAATTCGTTGGCCTTCGTACCACTAAACAATTATTCGATAGTTCCTTATTATCTACTCAATTAAATAATCTATACTCATATTACCCTTATCTGAGAACTGAAAAAGTTTTGGAACATAAAGGTGACGGTGATACCAAATGTAGTTGCTCCTGAAACAATCACTGAAAAAATGGTAAAGTGGCCAAGTGAAATGGAGTTTAGAGGAAGAATAGAAACCATTCATTACTAAAATTGGCTTGGATAATTAGAAGAATCCTGGAGACCAAAGGGGACTTGCTGTCGCTTAAGCTTCAATGAAAACCACCTGTTAAAACTGGCCTGAAAAACTCACATCGAGTTAAAATAATGTTTTTGAGTGTTTAGATCCATGAATGAAATAAGCTTTGGAGTTTTATAAAAAGACAACACTTTTCATATTACTTTAGTATTCACATTTCGACGATGAAGACACGATGGACATTCTTCGCACAAAGAAAAAAAAGCATTCTGACGGTTTGTTCGTAAAACAAACGTAAAATCAAGACAATAAAAGAAATTCTCCTACAGAAAAGTATTGAAAAAAAAACCCAACAAAAAATGAAAATAAAAACAAAGCTGCTAAAAATGCATGTAGGAAGAGAAAAACCACAAAATTGTGAGAAAAAACTGATGAAAAAGAAGGAAAAAGAAAAATTGAAAGAACTAAAAATAGTAAAAACGAATTATAATTTTGCATTTGTCCCCTTAATTATAATTATTTTCTTTTTGATTCGATTTGGCTTAGTAGTTTAACGGCATATGAACTCCCTATGGATTATTTAATGTTTAGAATTGATTCAGTGGCAATTGTCAATGCTTAGATGAAATTTCATTGTGTCAGCGTTCATATGCAATCATATTCGAAGCATTCCTACCTAGTAGTAATAATTTGCGCACCATTATGTGATTTCAAATACTTCAAGCAATTGTATGGTTTCAATTAACAAATAATAGTTTGTTTGCTTATTTTGTTGTTTAATGGCATATCAACCTATTTGGGTTATTTAATATCAAATCCGTCCTTCTAGAAGAACAGTAGTGATACTATTTAACCCATAGCTCGGAGCATAAGGAGGTTCATACCTTTCCAAGGGTATTTGACCGAAAGTGAAAGTTATAATAATAGTAATTCTTTGTAGAAGAATATAATTGCAAGTAACAGTTCTTTATACAAATAATTTGTACTCAGTTATATTGTATTCATATCAAATACCAACAATTTTCAAACGGATTTATTTGACCCACTTACAGTACCCTAACAGGTACTACCATTCCGGGTTATAGTAAAATTCGGAGTAATGGTAACATTGCCAGGATACCCCTTTTTCTGGTTTTTACTTCTCTGCAGAGGATACAATTAGAGTATTCTGAGCTCCCTTGTCAAAGCGTATCTTTTTGCAGCAGAGACTTGTACCATTTTAATCTTTATTTGACGTTAATCGTAGAGGAAAATGAAGAAGACGTGTATAAAGTGCCAGGGAGCATTATTATAATTTCTTGAAAAAAAGGGTCGCCCAAGATATTTAGATTTTAATTAGATTATTATATATATATATATATATATACATATATATATATATATATATATATATATATATATATATATATATATATATATATATATTACGTTTCTAAAT
Organism: Sepioteuthis lessoniana; assembly: GCA_963585895.1. Lineage (NCBI taxonomy): Eukaryota > Metazoa > Mollusca > Cephalopoda > Myopsida > Loliginidae > Sepioteuthis > Sepioteuthis lessoniana. Next base: position 62,529 of record CAUZXS010003085.1, on the reverse strand, counting down.
TCTCCATTCTCTTCAGAATGGGATATTTTGCTGATGCAGAAAAAGTTACTCACACACATATATATTTTATAATTCTGATGTGTTTATTTGTACAGGTCCAGAATATAAATAAAATTGTGTCTCAAAAATAACACTTTCTTCCCGCTTCAAATAAATTTTTGTGAGGCCTGTCATATAAATTGACAATTACAGCAATGTTTTGGGATTAATTTATCAAATTTTAGAATAGATGTCAGAATGTTATTTGTAGTTTGAACTAGCGCAATTATTATGCTTTGAATTTTCGTGGTATAGTAAGCTTATTCTAATAGTTTCTATTTATAGCACAGGGATAAAGCATCAGATCAATTTTTATCAGTATTTCATTTTTTCTAGTAACTCATCTCCGTTTCGTAGATGATATTGTGCTCATTTCTGAAAGCAATTTGTTACTAGCGATCCTGACTTAACAGAGCAATCGAAATGCATCCATTGGCCTCAAGATACGAGGTGCCTTCAATACGTTTCAAGACTTTTTTTGTACAGGAATTTAAAATTGTTGTAGATTCTTGAAAATTTAGTATGTTATTGCTATACATCTTATGAGATGACTGACCAATTTTTATGATTTCAGATTCAAATAAATAGCTACAGCAGGAATTGAAATACACCCTACTAAAGCCTGGTTGTCACAGCTGGTGAATTTCAAAAATGCAGTCTGGACGTCAGGACACTTTAGAAGAACGATATTCAATAAAATTCTGTCTTACACTTGGAGAAAATGCCACAGAAACGTATGAAATGCTTCAGACTGCTTTTCGACCACCTGGCATGAATCTAGCATCAGTTTTTGAGTGGCATAAGAGATTCAAGGAAGGCAAGGAGTCTGTGAGGGATGAGGAGAGTTGTGGGAGGAGTAAGGAAGTCAGAACACCAGAGCTGATTCGCCAAATAAAGAATCTCATGGATAAGGACAGTGGTGTGTCTATAGAGACAATAAGTGCACAGTTTGATGTCAGTGTGGGAACTGTATACATAATTATTCGCGAGGAACTGAAGATGCGGAAGATTTGCGCGAAGTTTGTCCCAAGAGTGCTCAGAGAAGATCAGAAAGAAAGACGTTGTCATGACAGCGGGGAGATGGTCGAGCTGATCAATTCAGATCCCGCAGTTCTTGATGCTCTGGTGAACTTCGATGAAAGCTGGAGCTACTGCTATGACCGAGAGGCAAAAGACAGAGTTCCCAGTGGAAGCATGCTGGCTCTCGCAGACCCAAGAAGGCCAGACAGAGCAAATCCACCCGCAAACTTTTGATGATCCCTTTTTTTGACAGCACTGGCATGATCTACATTCACTGAGTTCCCACTGGATAGACATTCAACAAAAAATACTATGTTGAGGTTTTAAGGGAGTTCAAGAAGATTTGGTCAGAAGAGACCAGCACTCTTCAAATTGGGTCAGTGGTATTTCCACCAGAACAATGCACCAGTCCACAACTCCATCGTTGTCACAGACTATTTGACCAAGATGGGCATCAAGACAGTTCCTCACCCTCCCTATAGTCCAGACCTTGCTCTCTATGACTTTTGGTTATTCCCTAAGCTCAAGGAAAACCTTAGAGGCTGTCGTTATGAGACAATTGAGGAGATGAAAGAAGCTGTGGCGAAGGTCATTGACACGTTCACACAAGAGGACTTCCATGGGGCCTTCCGGAAGTTGTTGGAACGGTACAACAAGTGCATTGCAGCCGGAGGAGAATACTTCGAAGGGGACTAGAGTTTCACATGTGTACTATCAATGAAAGAGACAATACGAAAAATGTCTGGAAACTTATTGAAGGCACCTCTTAAAATATATGAAAACAAAATTCATGTTCCACAGATGCACCAAAGGATCGTGTAGTGGCGGGAAGCGATTAAATAGATGGGGTGAAAGTATATCTACTTAGGACAGATGGTGAATATGTGTCGAAATATGGCAGATGAAATGAGAATGCGATCAGAGTGGAAGGCATGTAATCGGATAAAAGATGTGCTCAAGACAAATCAGAAAAAGATCCTACGAGCCAAACTCTTTAATAGTACTGTTTTATTTGCAATGTTATATGCAAGTGAAATGTGGGCTACCACATAGAAGGAAGAACAGAACTTCGTTACGACGCTGAGGGGCAAATCCGAAATGAGGTAATTCGGAATCGGAGGGGAGTGAATGACATGATCACTGAGTACCAAAAATCTAAGTTCCACTGGATTGGACACGTTGCAATGTTCGCGAAGTTGCAGAGTGGAATCCGAAAGACCGGAAACGGATACTAGAAAGAGCTCCATGATGATGGGAAAAGGAAATTGTCAAGTAATTTGAGCTAATATGGTGAAGAATGGCAAGATCAAGAACGAAATGGAAGCGCAATGTGCCCAGCGATGCGGAAATAATCCCACAGCCTGTTTAATAAGACAAGAAGGGAACTTTATTTTACCTTTTGGTTTGCTGTATTAGTTTAACGACATAGCAACCACATATGTGTTATTTAATTCTGAAATTTGATTTATTTAAAAACGTTTCATTATAATATAAATTATCTATATTTTCAACGTTCCACAAAGAGTTATATGGTATGAATTATTCCTGTCTAATACTAATGATTTGCCCACAGTTACATGTTTTCAAGCTTTCTTATCCTATACTAATAATTTTCAAACGGATCTAAGCTATAGTGGCAGTCAAAGTGTGCCTGAGGGTAATGGTAACAATGCAGTCACGAGAGTGCCAGAATTGTAGCCTCACCATCGGATGCAATTTATTGTCGTACCTAGATCCCCACTTTTTTCGTGGGTGGGGTCTTCACTGCAGAAGATACAGTCGGCGGATTCTTAACTGCGCTGAGAGGACGTAATTTTACTTTTACTTTAATATTCAAATAGTATTGAATATAAACAATGTATATAGGGAAAGTTTTTGATATCTTATAAATATAATGTAATTTTAGAAATAATTATTGCTGTCATTTATAAAAACATGAGTAGAATATTTGAAATATAAAATTAAAAAAAACTTGGAGTGAATGTTTGCGAAAAACTAATAAATTTATATTCATTTATTTATTTTTCAGTTCTTTGTAAATAAGGTTTTTGAAACTTGAATCCCGGTTTAAAGATGAATATGGGCGAAAGCAGTACGATGCATAATGTACACGGTGAATCAGGTGGCATGAAGATGGATATGAAAATGAATATGGCAATGGTAAGTATGGATTCAAATAAAGTTTGCTTGCTATATATAAATACCATCATCAACATACTTTAAGAAATACATTTTGAAAACATTATTAATAAAAAAAACATTAGAAACACTTCTTCGTGAATACAAGACTAGTCCGATTTTATTAACTTCCCAAAATACATTAGATAAATAATAAGGTAGACCACTAATATGCTCAGTCAACTGTCTTGTATTTTTTCATGGCATTAAATATATAAATCTAATATATATATATATATATATATATATATATATATATATATATATATATATATATATAAGGTCTTCAGAGAAGAATTTTCTTAGAAATATTTGCCAACATAGAATGTTTCGGATTTTTTTTACCTTCATCAGGACATGTAAGTTTTTAAATGAAACGGAAAAGATGAGAAAGTAAATAACGTTCTAGTTCCATTAACATTTTGTTTCAAATTTATGTGATGTGATTAGTGTTCCAAAATTATTTTTAAAAATCCATATCACATCTATTTGAGATCAGCTAGAATACTTGGAATATTCTTCGAGAGCAGGGGGTATTTACTGTCATCAATTGTTGACTTCAGTAAACTACCAATTTATATTAATGTGAAAACCCAAAATATCATGAATTGTCAACCAGAATATATACCAGACGGCCCATGAAACCCGTTGGGTTCTCATTCTAACTGATGATATGATGATATTGATGCTTCTATCAGAAAGATGTGAAAAATTTAGCTCTTCATAGTAATTTCTTTTATCTTGAAATTTGAATGATTAAAAAATGACGTTCAGCACAAACAGACATTTGGTAATTGGACAAGAAATTCTACGATATATTTTAAGTTCATTGCTTTCATAAAAATCTTGCTACGATGTGTCATTTTTGCTGGAATAGGTAACATATTTTTTCTGCAAACATAGGAATTTTGAAATATTCTTGACAGTCGTAAGTTCGTTGAACTCATGATGTAAGTACGATTTATGGTGATTTTAATACTTCTATTTTGGAAGGAGTAAAGGATTCTGATTAACCCTTTTCACAACCAAGTTTTAAAAATAAATTTTAGATATGCAAAATTATGCTTTAAGTACGATGTTTTAAGGGTTAAAATGAAAATGAAATTCGATTGTGGTACTGCTGACAACGTAGGAGTGAAATGGTTAACATTATATAGAGAATTTCGACAATGAAAAAATGGTGTTTATTACGAAGGAAGGCACCACAAATTTATCATTCTGTTACAAAATGTAAAGAAAATTGTTTTACTCTCAAACATTTTAAGTGCAGTGCTTCAATAAAAATCTTGCTTTGTAGTGGTGTTTTTGCTGCGTTACGTTTGCATATGTATATAAATGCATCCACGCGCCGGGGTAGTGTTAGTGTTTGTGTGTGTGTGTGTGTGTGTGTGTGTCTGTGTCTGTGTATGTGTGTGTTGTATTAAAAGCCGACTGCATCATCTGTAGTGGGGGAAAACCCCACCAAAAAAAGGTGTGTTTTGGGTATGGCACTACATTGAATCTGATGGTGAGGCTCCAGTTCTGGAGCTCTTGGATATGTTGAATGTCCCCTTCATTGCTATTACTCATAAGTCGCTCAGACTCTAAATAGAAGTAACTGTGAGTCAAACAGATTGGTTCATTAGTATTGAATAAGAATACTTGGAACCATATAAAAGTGAGAAAATCTTTTGTATTAAGTATAATTTTTTTACAAAGAATTATTATTATGATTATTTACTCTTTTAGAGTTTTTCATATCAGTATTAGCTGATAGTTTTTCACTGGAGTTTGAGTTACAGCGAGTCTCCTCAAGCCTCCAGTACTCTTCTCAGTATTCTGGTCGTTCTCAGTAATGCTGTCATTTGGATAGTCTCTACCCATCCGCCAACTTCCAAGTCCTCCAGGCCTTTTAATAATCCTTTAGTTATTGTGCCAAAAGCACCAATCACAATTGGCACAATCGTCACTTTCATGTTCCACAGCTTTTTCAATTCTCCAGCAAGGTCGAGGTACTTAGCCTTCTTTTCACATTCTTTCAGTTTTATTCTGTGGTCAGCCGGGACAGCAAAGTCGACAATTTTCAAATTCTCTTTTTTTGTTAATTGTTATAAGGTCTGGTCTTCTGGTTGAGATTAGGTGATCCGTGTGTATGTCAAAGTCCCATAGGAGTTTATGTGTGTCATTTTCTAGGACAGGTGCTGGGTTGTGCATATACCGTTTGTTAGTGTTGTCAAATTTAAATTTCTTGCACATTTCTCTGTGGATCACCTTGCCGATCCAATCGTGTCTCGCCTTATACTCCCTTTGTGCTAATTTTCTGCATTCGCTTATTATGTGATTGATCGTTTCGTCTCTGTCACCGCATAGTCTACGTTTGCTATTTTGTTGAGTCTTATCTATTCTCACTTTGATATGATTGGTCCTTATGGCGTTGTCCTGTACTGCTATTAGGAGATATCCTGCTTCTCTTTTAAGGTTACCTTTTCTTAGCCAGGTCCAGGTTTTCTCGTGTGAGATGCTGTTTATTAGTCATTTAAAGCGCCCATATAATTGTTTTTTTCCCCATTTTTGTTTTCTAGTTATTGTCATTCTATCGTCGGTCGTGTTATTGGTATCTTTTCTGATGGCTGTAATCTGTCCTCGTTCGTGTTTTTCAATGTGGTCTTCGAGCCGTTGTATCGATGCGTCAACGCTGTCTTCGATGTTGGCAAGTCCCCTTCCTCCCTCCTTTCTAGATGCATATAGTCTGTCAACGTTGTCTCTGGGATGTAATGCCTTATGCATTGTTCTTTGATACATTTGTTTAAGTTCATCTCTTGTCCACTTGAGAAATGGTCCAGAATATCTAATGAGGGGTACAGCCCAAGTATTTATTCCTTTGATGAGGTTTCTGCTACAGAGTTTTGTCTCAAGTAGTTTCTAGTTCTCCTGAGATATTCTTTTTGAATTTTGTCTTTCATTTCCACTTGTTTGATGGTGTCAGCCTCCAAGATACCCAAGTACTTGTAGGTTTCATTTTCTCCGAGCGTCCAAATTTTGTCCTGATTTGATAGTTCCATTCAGTCAGTCATATATTGTTTGCCACTTTTCATGACTAGGATGGCACATTTTTCAATGCCAAATTCGATCCCTATGTACTGACTGTATATTCTAACTGTGTGTATTAGGGTTTCCAGTTCTTTTTCATTATTTGCAAATAGTTAGATGTCATCCATGTACATTAGGTGATTGATCTTTTCTAGCGATCTGCTAAGTTTGTATCCGGCAGTGCATTTTCTGAGTATGTGGTTAAGTGGCATCATGGCTTATTATTTATTCCTTGAGTTTCTCACGTCAGCGTTAGCTGATGGTCTTTCACTGAAGTTTGTGTGACAGCAAGTCTCCAGGACTCTTCTAAGTATTCAGGCCGATCTCAATAATGCAGTAGTTTGGATGGTCTCCACTCGTTCTCTTATTTCCAAGTCCTCCAATCCCTTTATTAATCTTTTGGTGACTGTACCAAGAGCACCAATTACAATTGGTATAATTGTCACTTTCATGTTCCACAGTTTTTTCACTTCCCAAGTAAGACCGAGGTATTTATCCTTTTTTTTCACTTTCTTTCAGTTTTATTCTGTGGTCAGCCGGGACAGCAACTTCCACAATTTTGCAAGTTCTCTTTTTTTGTTTTTTTCTTCCTTGGTCTGGTCGTCTGAGCGAGATTAGGTGATTCCTTTGTATGTCAAAATCCCAGCAGAATTTTGTGTGTGTCATTCTCCAGGACAGATTCTGGGTTGTGTACGTACCATTTGTTCGTATGGTCAAATTTAAATTTCTTGCACGTCTCCTTGGCGATCACCTTTCCCACTCAGTCGTGTCTAATCTATACTCTTTCTGTGCTAATTTGCTGCATTCGCTTATGTGATTCATGGTTTCGTCTCTATCACCATATAACCAACATTTACTATTTTGTTGCGTCTTATTTATTCTCGCTTTGATTTAATTGGTTCTTACGGCGTTGTTTTATGCTATTATCAGGAGAGATTCAGTTTCCCTCTTAAGGTTTCCTTTGTTATGTTTTGACCTGTTGACACGGCCAAAAATGCCATTCAAGGTGATGCACCAGAAGGAAGTGATACATTCTAATGGCAGTTATGAGAGGAAATCGCGTGGGCGGAAATTCGCTGATGAAATGGGACGAGGTAAAAAAAATCCTATTATACTCTCATAGACTGACGCACCGGAAGAGAGTGACCTCTGAACTGCATGACAGTTATTTCCGCTCGATGACGATCACACAGGCCATTCCAAAGGTAGCGGAAGTGACACATCCCGGTCGCTAGATATCGGAAGAAGTTGCGGAGGCTTGGAGGCGTGTCCATATCACCGCATGTGAGTTTGAAGGTAATATAAGGCCGACGAATTGAACAGAAGGAGACAGGCGAGTAGAGTTGAGGACAAGCAGTATAGTTGGAGTCGGAGGTGGACGAGATGTTGTAAGGAAAGCCAGGGTTCCGGTTGAGCAGCCATGGAGAACGAGAAAGACACAACGCTGACGGCCATAACTTTGGGGTCAAAATATTTCAGTTATGTTCGGTCTCCAGCTCCCTCTCACACGCAAACTTTGAGTAACCCTTTTCGAAACCTTACAAATAAAGTGAGAGGTAAAATATTTTATAAAAAAGTCTTCCTGCGTCTTTCTGCGTGCGTCGTTTATTACTGCGTCTATCATCGTGCGTCTGTCTATTATTGTGTCGTTATGATGCTGCATGATGCTGTAGATGACTATATAACACCTTTTCTTAACCAGATCTATGTTTTCTTGAGTGAGATGTCGCTTATTAGTTGCTTAAAACGTCAATTGAGTTGTTTTTCTTCCCATTTTTGTTTTCTGTTTATTGTCGTTCTGTTAGTCTTCATGTTGTCAGTATTGTTTCTGGTGTTGTAATCAGCCTCCACGCTTTTGTATGTAGACTTCGAGCCGTTGTATTAATGCGTCTACACTGTTTTCAATACTGGAAAGTCCTCTTTCTCCTTGTTTTCTTGACATATAATTTGTCTTCATCATCTCTGGGATGTAATGCCTAATGGATGGGCATTAGTTTTCTTGTTCTCTGGTCCATTTATTTAAGTTATTCTCTGGTCCACTTCAAGAATGGCCCCGAATATCCTACGAGGAGGACAGCCTTGGTATTTATTCCTTTGATTAGGTTCCTGCGATATAGTTTTTTTCCCGAGTATCTTTCTGGTTCTCCTGAAATATTCTTTCTTAATTTTTTCTTTCATCTTCTCTCATTAGATGATGTCAGCTTCCAAGATACCCAAGTATTTGTAGCTTTCCTTTTCTCCAAGCGTTTTCATTTTCTCTGGATTTGGTAGTTTCATTCCGTCTGTAAGGGGTCGTTTGCCGCTTTTCATTAGTAGCATGGCGCATTTTTCTATACATTTTGAGGCAGTTTATTATCCAGCTTTGTGGAACCATATCATATGCCTTTTTGTAGTCAATCCAGGCCGTTGCGAATGTGCTGATCAATATAGAGTAGTTCTTTTGGGTCTCTGGATTCTTTGCAGCATCCTTTCTTTTCTTCAGGAAACAGCCCATGGCTTAACGAGAAATAAATCTTTTCCTTTATTTGTGCCGTTAGTATTTTCCACATCATAGGTAGGCACATTATGGGTCTGTAGTTGCTTGGGACGGTTCCTTTGCGGATGTCTTTCTGGATCAATGTGGGCTTTCTTTTCGTCATCCATACGGGTACTTGTACTCATGGTAGACATCTATTCATTTTGAGCGCTCGCATGTCATGAATGGTGGTGAATTTCTTGAACTAAAATCCATGTATTCCATCATTGCCTACTGTTTTCCAATTTGATATTTTTAGTGTCATTCTTAGTAAATCTATGTGTATTTCCACTTTCGGTCCTTCTTCGAGTCCTTTTAACTCTTTTGCCATGTTGCTTATCCATTCGGCCTTACTCCAAAATTGTTCAGCTTCTCTAGCCTCTGGTTGTTGGTATGTTTTCGTATGTTGGAATTTACTTTCGTTGTTTTGGAATGTTTTATTTTGTCTGTTTAGCCTTACTTCCTTCTTTCGCCAGTATTTTCTGGTTTATTTCCTCAAGTTGTATGATTATTTTTCTTATATTGCTTTTTCCTTTTTGTTCCAACATGTTCCAGCATTTTTCCTTTGTTTTATCATTTTGGGTTGCTTTCGTAGCTTTCTTATCTGCATTTCCATCGAATTCTCCATCTAAGTTTTGATTTTTTGTTTGGGTTCTTTAAGGGAACCCCGATTTTTTCACAAACTAATTTTGCTTCTGCGTAGATCAGTTCATTAATTCAGTTATGCTTTTGTTGGTATATATGTTAGTACTTGATTTATTTTTTCCCGTTTCCATCGAGATTGTTCTCCATTCTATGTTTCTTAGTGATGGCAAGGTTGTGTTTTGTTCATTCATTATTCTCTTTAAATTTTTCTAAATTTATATTTTGTTCTTGTGTTGATGTTTGCTCTGTGTTGTTCGGGGTTGTGATGTTTCTATTTATTTTTCTTGAAAACTTATACTTGCTTGAGATACTTGAAATTATACAACTGTATTAAAATTATGAGCATTAAATACCAATAGATGAAAACATGTATAGACGCGTAGAAAATTAATTATTATTATTATTGTTCCTTAGGAGTTTTTCACACCAGCATAGATTTTTCCTAATTCTACTTGGGTAACAAAATTTAATGGATTTTATTTGCTGCTTCTTATGGATTACTTAATTATTTAACATGTTGTTGCTTCCTATCATTTCTTTGAGGTTATTTAATCGAATATAAACAGGCATGTATGTTTACTGAAAAAATATATTTTAATTTGATAACAACTTATCACATGAATTTTGAATTATTTAAGCCAATAGTTTGAGGGTTTTATCAAATGGTGCCAGGAGGGGAACGCGATTCTGCTTCTCTTTTGTTTTAAATTCTAATATATCGTTTCTAAGGGCAGTGATAACCTTGTTTATATAGTTTTCAATTTTCAATTCTGACTCGAGTTCTTATGAATGCTTTAACGATGTGTTTATTTAGTTCGTTATAATGTGATCAAATATCTTTTTGTCTTAGTACTTGTGAGTTAAGTAGTCTTTTTGAGGGTCTGTTTAAGATAAGATATAATGTGGGATAGTTATATTTATTTGAGGGTTTTGCATGAAGCGAGGTTTCTAGTTATTTGCTCCAATATTAAGTGCGATTGAAAGTGTTTATGAATGCGTTCATGTTCAAATCGGAGTCATTTTTCATATTGAAGTTGGTTAAGAATTCGTTAAGCTTTCTTTCTCTATGTGTATTTATAAATAATAAATCATCGGTATGTTTAGTGTAATGTTTAATATAGAGTAATGATCGGAAGAGATTTAAAAAGCGAAATCAAAATCAAATTAATCTTCAGATGAATTATCAATGAATTATTAAAATTTGCGTTATATATATATATATACATATAGTTGGGCATTGTCTGTGAGGAAAGCAGTACCATGACATGATTCACTCTTCCAGAAATTTGAAAATGGCCAGCTGTACATATTTATAATAATCAAAACCAAACATGCAATTCACATTAGGGTGTTTGGAATGGCCACTAGCATTGTTGACGTTATGCCTCCATTCACCTTCCCACATGACCACAGACTCAACATGGAAGCTTACATTAAATGTCTGGTGGAAGTAGAGCTAGCCTGGATATAGTGGGTGGCTGCTGGAAGACCCTACGTTTACCAACAGGACCTTGCACCATGCCACACAAGTAGGAGAAGCCAGTCTTAGTTGTGAGAAAACTTGGCCGCTTAACTCTCAAGATTGCAATCTCTTTTAAGGGGCTCGATTTAACTAGAGACCAACAAATCTCCATGCAACACTAAAACTGAACTGAAGGCAAGGATAACGGCGGCATTTTCCAATCTAAACTAGGAGACCATAGGAAGGGCTTGCAGGAGATTCCAAAGTCGTCTTCAGCCCGTGGTTAAAGCCACTGGGGATTTCTTTGAATAAATTTAATTTATATTATTTCAAAATATTTTCATATTATTTTGGTAAATGTAACTGATAAAATGAGATTAAAGTCTTATTTTAATTTTTACGTAATTTAGACAACAGTTTACCCATTGCACCCTGTAAGTACATATGTCTATGTACGTATAGATGTCTATGTATAAATGTATGTATATATGTATGCATATATGTATAAGTAAAAAGGCAGATATTAATTCAGCTTAGCCCCGTTCTTTGAGGAATGAAGAAGACGAACACGACCCAAGGGTATAGTAGTAAAACAGAGCATTTATTACAAACAAACAAACAAACAAACAAATATTAATACCAACATGAAAAGCGCAATGTCCTACCGACTATGTTATGGTTTTCGTGGAATGGAGCGTGTAAATCATAAGTTTGAATATGAAAGTTCATGAGAGAGAGAGAGAGAGTAATTTCACACATTAGACTTATCTATATAAGAATAATAGCAGTTGGTTTTTACTTCAAGTTTCCTCATAAAAGTGTTTCCTTCCTCGTATTTTTCAGAGGGAAAGCCGCATTTTTATTCATTCTTCTGCCCTAAGGTTTATCCGATACAGCCTTGTTTAGTGTGCGAGGGCAGGCTGGCTCATTTGCAGAATCCAACCTAAAAAAATGTCTGTCGAGTTTGTCAGTACATCTTCACGTCACGGCGGTCAATCATGAACTCTCTTTCTTCCTTTATTTTCGATTCCACGTTTGCTTTAACGACTTTTGAGTTTGTTTCTAAATGCCGACGGTCTGACCAATATCTGCCGATACACTCTATTTTTCGGGCATTTGGTTGTTGCTATGGCTTAGATTTTAGGATTATCCTGTATTCATCTCCTCACTCTTTTTTCCCTAATTGTTATTATAGCATTTCTCTTTGTCTTTATACCTCTTATCATGTCTCTCTCTCTCTCTCTCTCTCTCTCTCTTTGTTTCTCTCTCCGTCACAATATATATATATATATATATGTAAACTTTATCTGTGTTCAAAGTGTTCTATAATGGAAAACCAGTGGGAGAATAAAGGGATGGCAGTATTTGATTTGTTATTGAAATTAAATTGACAGAAACTTTTGAACTTTCATAAAGTATCAATGAAGCTTTTTTGGCATCAACTTTTCGAAGTAGTGACGATGCAGTTATGCTTCTCTTCGTGTGGCTAATGTTTCAATTCCAATTCATGGAAAAACAGAAATTTTGCGATGATTTTAATGCTCAAGTTGGAAGTAAGCTTGAAACTTGGAGGTTGTTTTGGTCAACTAGGGATGTGAAAGGAGAATAAAAATAGACTACTCTTAATACAATTACGCTCTGAACTTGACTTGGCTATTAATAACTTTTTCATTCGAAACATAAGGTTACTTGAATTCACCCAAGATCAAGACAGGTTCATATGATAAACGATTTAAAATCCCAAAGCGTATCGATGTGTCAAAATTAAGCCAACCACATATTAAGTCATTATTCAATGATGAATTCAGCAATTTTCAATTTGATAGTGCGTGGGAGAATTTTGAAAACCAGGTTTATAATCTAGATGTAGAAGGTGTGGATTTTAAGAATCGGAAACATCGGGATTGGTTTGATAACAACGAAGTTTAAAGTAAAAAAAAACAAAAAAAAACAAAACCAAAAAAAACCTCTTTATTCAAGTCTTTGATAGTTCCAAGTCTAAAAAAATAGATCATCCATTGAGATATTTTACAAAATACAGAAATTTACATTTCAGGAGGAATTGAGAAAACTAAAAAAAATGAGTGGTGGTCTAATATCTCTTTAGCAGCACAAACTGTTATTGATAAGAAAGACTTCAAAGCTTTATTTAGTATTTTGAAAGAGACACTTGGACCACAGTCACCATACATGTCTCCATGATAATAAAAAGATGAGTAAACACTTTATTATACTTCAGAACAAATCATGTTGGTATGGATATTATCCATGGACTCCCTCCGAGAGAAATTTTGGCCGATATGGATAACCACACAAGGAAATTGTTTCAGCATTGAATCAAATAAACTCAGGAAATGGATTTGATGGTATACCAAAAAAGCTTTTAAAAGCTAATGAGAACATTATATCATCTCCAGGGACACGTTCATGCCCAAAGATTGGATTGATGGGAAAATTAGTATCCATTCATAAAGAGAAAGAAACTAAGTCTCTGTGATAACTTAAGAGGTATCACTCTTCTTGAATCCGCTGGAAAGGTGCTGTCAAGGCTCTCAATCCTATGAAAAAAGATATTTGTCGTCAAATACTTCCTGGGACTCAATCTAGTTTCAGGTCAGGCTGAGGTAAAACAGATATGATACTTGTGCTAGGCAGCTCCAATATGCTTCTCTATCAGGTATTCGTCGACTTGACCAAGGCTTTCGACACAATAAATAAGGAAGATCTGTTGTTAATTATGGGCCATCTCGGCTGTCCTCCAGTCTTTAAAAAACTGTTTAAAGAACTGCATCAAAACACGAAAGCTTGAGTGGCTTTCATTAGAGAGCTCTCTGAAGTTGTAGCAGTCATTAATGGAGTCAAGCAGGGTGATATACCGGCACCAACACCATTTACAAAATATTTTGCTTCAATCCTCGTCTATGCCTATCATAACTGTGATAAGAGTGTAAATTCAAGATATCCGATATCTGAACGAGTTTTTTTTTTAAATCTCACTCGCTTTGATTTTAAATCTCAAATGGTGAGTCAGATATATTTGTGAATGGAATCATGTTTAGACTTGTGGACATATTTGCCTATTTGAGAAGTGTCATATCTTGGGATTGGAACTTAAAGTCTAAAATTCTTCGGAGAATTCTGAAAGATGGTTCAGCATTTGACAAATTGGAGTTAAGAGTTTGGTCAGACAGAGGTATAATTGAACATGCAAAGACTATTGTCTACTTGTTGGTTGTGTGTTTGTACCCCCCGGAAGCATGGATGACATAATAAGATGCTTGAGAGAATTCATCTGAAATATCTGATAACAATCCTTAAGATTCACTGGCTGGATTTTGTACTTGGTAGGTAAATTTTGAAGAAATCTGTCTGTTTGAGAATAGAATGTTTGATAATCAAGAATAGAATGCGTTAGGCAAGACACCATGTCCGAATGAACGATGTTAAGCTCCCTAGACGTGTCTTCTATGGTAGACTCGATAATAGAAAACGTCTTCCAAATAAGCCCAGAAAATATAAGGATTGTCTTCAAGTAAAATTTAAAACTTTCGGAAAGGAAAAACATTTGATAGAAATAATCAGCATTGAATAATTATGAGTGGTTGTAGAGAGATGGAAAAGAAGAAGGTACAACACACAGAAATGAAGAGTGTTTTTGTAAGAATGATTCAACTGTGAATTTGTCAGGTAATTTCGAGAATTAAGAATGTGAATGTGCTCAATGTCAACTAATGATAATCATTTGTAAACAAATGTAACTTTTTAGTAACTCTCTTTAGTATTGGTAATTCATTCACAGTTCTCTTGTTTTAAGTTGATATTCCAATTGGATGATAATAATTTGTATGCACGTAATCATATGGTATCAAATATTCTTATGTAATACAAATAATTTACACGCAGTTATACGACTTCAAGTATTCCAATCTAATACTAATCATTTTCAAACAGATCTATTCGACCCATAGATGGGACTCTGACAGGGAGTAGGGGCAATGAAGGGTGGCTTCACAATCCCCAGAGCTTCAGAACTGGAACCTCACCACCGTATGCAGTTTTGTGACTTGTACATCTGGAAAAGGTGCTATCAATAATGCTGTATATAGAAGAGTATAGATAGGCATATCATGTGTATATGAAATAAAGTTTTGCGTAAAAGTATACAAAACGAACATAATCTTAATACGCCTTAATATTTAAATTAGAATTTTGTACAGCGGCTTCACGTAATATGCTAGTTAGTGGGTTTGTTTTGCGGACCATTTCGCTCAGCACAAATAATCTTACCATAAAATTTTCATCCAGTTGCGAATTGGACTAAATATTGTTTTATTCTCTAATTTAGTACATTATAAGTGTATTCATCTAATAAAAATTTCGCTATGATATGCCATTTTTGCTGGGATAAGATTCATTGTATGAGGCATGTTCAAAAAGTATTGAGACAGAAGCTGTATTTGCCAAGAAAAATGTACAATAAATGAAACACTGATTTTCTCCAAAATAATGTTCTTGGCATTCCAAGCACTAATTCCAAGAAGTTGTTTATTTATCGAAGTACCGCTGAAATTCCCCTTTTGATGTAATGTGAAGTTGCGTCGTTGTATTTTTTATGTCAGTTAAGTCCCAAAATATTACACTCGAGACGTATTCTTTAGGGGACAAGAATAACTTACACGTAAGTATATGCGGTGAGTACGGAAAATGCTGTATTTGCAGAATCTTATGTTTCGTTGATTAAAAAGTATGAAGAATTGGATCTGACTCGTCTTGACATCCAGGATGTTTGGACATCGTCACTTTATTACATACGCAACTCAGCTGTGTACAAGTCTGTATTGAAATTTTAGAAGTTAAATAAAAGGGAAAAAAGTTTCA
The DNA here is from genome assembly GCA_963585895.1 of Sepioteuthis lessoniana. NCBI lineage: Eukaryota > Metazoa > Mollusca > Cephalopoda > Myopsida > Loliginidae > Sepioteuthis > Sepioteuthis lessoniana. The sequence goes on along the minus strand of CAUZXS010003085.1, from coordinate 46,723 downwards.
GTCTCGACATGTTACCGTATATATACAAACATAATGAAAATATCTATAATGCAATGACAGAGAAGAAGCTTGGTAAAAGCACCCTAACATTAACAAAAAACTAAAAAACGTCCATTCTTATTGCTGGTTAATTATATATTGGTCACCTGGAGTAATGTTTTTCTAAACTGCATCAATTGTTGGATTTAAAATTGATAATTCTTTTATCTAGGTGCATGCATGCATACAATCGGATTAAAATTGACTACTTAAGTGAATTTATTATTTTGATATAACAACTAATATTTATTGGTTTCCATTAATTCTTTCAGACCTTCCATACAGGCTATACAGAAACAATTCTCTTTCAAGGTGTGAAAACAAAAAACACGGCAGGTAAATAATAAGTCTCATAACTCTTACCTTATCGAAATAATGAGGAAACTCTTTTTTCGACTTTCTTGATTCAAATAAAATTGTCAGTGCTTCACTAACAATAAATATCGACTAACTGTCAGTATTAAAAGTATTAAGTTATTTGCTGTCCTTTGTGACAGATGTTGACTTGAGATGTTAACTGGAACATTCAGCATTTTTCTCTTATCCCGTTTTACTTTGTCGTCAATGAAAAATCTTATTCCATTACACCAAATCAATATTTTTTTCCTTTTTATATCTTTTATTTCAGTCCAAAGTTTTATTTTATGGTTCTTTTGTGCACTAAAAATGAAAACGCGATGATTTTAATAGAAAATATATTTGTTATGTTTTTTTTTTCTTTTTTCTTTTTATTCAAACTAAAAAAAATGTTGATGTTTTTATTCTCAACATTTTCTTTCTCTCTTTAAGTTGTTCGTTCTATTACACACTCTCTTTATTTAAATTCTTTCAAAATAACAGGATTATTGTATTTACAGCCGTCTCAAATGTCTTTAAATATCAAATGTACCTATACTGTTTTTCAAAACGGTAAAGAGACATCCAATATTTACATCTAAAACCTGGACGAGACTGTTTCACTTCGTGTTTTTTTAGATAGGCGTAAATCCATCTATTCTTCCCTAGTTATGAGTAAATAGCAGAGTAAACTGAGTTCTTTAGCCTTGGTTGGACAACCAGTTTAGAGAAAAGAAAACTGTGAATTCAAATCAGCTTTACACAGCTTAAAAAGTTTGACTTTGTGTCACATCCTACCTGTGGTGGAGGGGTTGGGTAAATGCACACATCTAAATCATAATGCAGTTTGCCACTTTTTAAAATAGATTTGTCGAAAGACCGTTATCATCACTGAGAATGTCTGAATTATAGCATCATCATCATTACAAACAGTGATGTATACGAAGTGTAATCAAGAAGTATCAATAGTGAAACTTACATGTTTCAAATTGAAATATTAAAAATTTCAATGAAGCAATTTATTTAATATAGCGATGATATCTGAATGTTTAGACTTCGTTTAGACGAGTCAGATCCAATTTGGAAGATAAAAACAAAAAAACAAAACAAAACAAAATACAAACAAAACACAAAACAAACAACAAAAATAAATAACAAAACAAAACAATCCTGGTACTTCTGGATCAGAAGTTTTGGGTGGAACAGAATTGTGCAAGTGCAGCACCTGCCATACTCACCAGACCCTTTAGCTCTCGGCAACATTTTCTTGTTTTCTAAATTGAAAATTCTTTGCAAGGCACAATTTCACATCATATCAAAAGAGTTTCAGAGATGGTTTGGCCAATAAAAACTCGCTGGAATATCGGTATTGAATACCAAAAGGACTTTTTAGGGGAAATTTAACATTTCATCCATTGTTTATTTCTGTCTTGGTGAATAATTTCAATTTCATCCGATGTGTCATCTTTGCGGTGTTACTGTACCATACACATAGAAATAAGATCCTTGTAATAAAGATACAAATTAATATGATTAAAAGAAACAGAAAATTTATCGTTTTATAGTTCTACAGGTTCAAAATTCTTTTGTTTTTATTTAGGGTAGTGAAAGGTAGGCGTCAAAACTTCTGCAATCTCAACTGGTTCTAAATGAAAACAAATCATTGCTATTCTTTGACGTTAATAAAAATTTTGATATTTTATTGCTCCTTAGAATATGAACAGTTTGTGTATGTGTGTGTGTGTGTGAGAGAGAGAGAGAGAGAGAGAGAGAGAGAGAGAGAGAGAGAGAGAGAGAGAGAGAGAGAGAGGTTTGAAAAAGTCACGGCAAAAATTCGTACTATTTTGGTTCGTGTCCATTGTTGAAATCCTTCCAACTGTGGGTTTGCGCCTTAGATAGAGACTGAAAACGAGATGCATTGGTAGGTTGATAGAGAAGTAGGTTAATGTAAAAGTGTCACAGAAATGAAGAAATCTTTTCTGCGTTCAACTTGTGACTTCAGGTTGCGCGCCAGATGGTCAGGTCATGTGACCTGCTATTTACCTAAAGGTGACGATGCAGCCTGTTTGGAAATTGCTGCGATTCTCTGTCGATGATCTTGGAAGGCTGTCGTTCATTACTACTAAATATTTTATTCAAAGGATACGAGTTTTCCGTGTATTTTTTTTCAAATAAGACATTATCAACGAAATTTACCATACGGAATGGCGAATGCATTCCGTGAAGAGGACGAAAGTCTCCGGGAAAATTACTTGATGGCTTTTCAGGAGAACAACAGTGTTGGCCCTTTTAACTATACAACGGAAGGAGCCTTTTTAATCATGAAACTTCCCTTGATTGTTCGTAAAGGTTTGTGCAACTATATATCTTTGTTATTCTAATTTTATTGGATGTGTCTTCGCAGATTTGCTTTATGGCTGTGTTCACATCGATAGAGCCTATACTTTATAAGAGAAAACAAAATTAAACGTACTTTTTCTTTGTTTACATCAAAGTGAAAGGTTTCTTTATTTTCTCTCTGATACTTTGGAAAGAATTATACAGCGATTTATTCCAGTTGGTGTCTTGTTTATCATAGATTTTGGCTGTTGTACTCTCTGGTCTTTTTAGGTACTTTTATCAACCTTCTTGGGATTTCGAACCGAATCCTTTATTCAATAGACGGTACCTCCGTGATTGCTATAATTTTTTTCTCCCATTTTAAAGATTTTTCGTATCAGTAAATAAATAATGATTTTTATGTCATGTCAGATATTTTTCCTTGCTGGTGGTACCATATAACACAGTAGAACCACTTGCTTGTTACTTGGAGACGAAATGAGCACTTACAGTCTTGAGTGATATTATGAAGGGGGATTACTCTGTAACCCATCTGCCATGACAACATGTTCATTAAAATGTCATTCGTAAATCCCAGGGGGTGTTGTAAGAACGGAATAGAAACGTCTAATTACTTTTTAAGTTTGTCTATATTTTAGTGTATCTTTCTTCTTGAATTTTTTTGTTAAAGCCATACGATACTTATTTCTTTAAAGTCGATATTGACTACTTTAATGATCCTTGATTTAGAAAATTCTTATTCATTCAAAGGCTGTAAAACCCACTTGAGTTCTTTTAAGATGGGTGAATCTACTGATATCAACTACGCTGAATCCTCGATAGGATGTAAGAGGTAGGAAGATTTTGTTGTGCGAATCTGTCTGCATTGAAAATCAGCATTTTTTAATTATTTTGTGCTGGAACCTTAAAAATTGGCGCCAATGAGAAACATAAAACTTCATTTCGAACGCAAGGAGATTATTGTACATTTACCATAGTTATGCCAAATGAAAAAATGACGCCGGCTGAAGAAATCAAACTTTACATTAAATTAAAGAATATTTTATAAATTATAAAGACGGAAAAATTCTGATACAAAATATTTGTATGCGATAAAGAGGATGTGCCAAATAATTGAAAACAAATTATTATATAAAGATGAACAAATATATTCAATAAAAAAATCAGTATGTTTAAATGGTACATATTTTCAACTTAGACAAAAAGAAAAAGTTTACAAAACTCTAAAACAAATGAAAAAAAAAAATCCTTACTCCACCCACACCTCTCATCATCCCTCACAGACTCCCTGCCTTCCTCGAATCTGTTATGCCACTCAAAAACTGATACGAGATTCATACAAGATGGTCGAAAAGCAGTCTGAAGCATTCCATACGTTTCTGTGGCATTTTCTCCAAGTGTAAAACAGACTTTTATTGCATATCGTTCTTCTCAATTGTCAGATTGCATTTTTGAAATCCACCAGCTGTGACAATCAGGTTTTAGTAGATGGTATTTCAATTCTTGCTGTAGCTGTTCATTTGAACCTGAAATCATAAAAATTGGTCATTAACATAGCTCAAGGAAAAACTTAGAGGCTGTCGTTATGAGAAAATTGAGGAGATGAAAGAGGCTGTGACGAAGGTCATTGACATGCTCACACAAGAGGACTTCCATTGGGCCTTCCAAAAGTTGTTGGAACAGTGCAAGAAGTGCATTGCAGCCGGAGGAGATTACTTCGAAGGAGACTAGAGTTTCATGTGTGTACTATCAATAAAAGTGCCCATACGAAAAAAGTCTGGAAACTTATTTAATCATCCTCATATATATATTCTATAATTCTGGCGTTTTGAAAAAACCCCATAGGATACAATTTGTAAATAAAAAAATATTACCGAAACTGTTATCTAGGAAAGAAATTCATTTAAAAAAAAAGAAGAAACGATTAAAGATATTCGTACTGCTTGAAAATAATCAATCAGAACCGCAATGCATAACCAAAACAAAAACACCGCTATAATCACCTAAGCTGAAATGTAAACGTGCTCAGTCCACTAAATAGAGTGAAATTAGAATATCTAAAGAGCCAGAAGTAATCTACGTAGGTTGTACCTACCGGATTTTGGGGATAATTCTGACGAAAGAGGGTTGGCTCAAACTACATTTTATTGATAAATTGGCCACCAGAAAGAATTAAAAAATTAGCATAATTAAAAAAAAACCTAGCCAAGTAACCAGCCTTTTCTATGCCTACAAACGTTAAGTATCTCCGATCTCTGGTTGAGTAATTCATTGAGATTATTGTAAGAAGCTATTGCTAGTTCTCCCTCCATGCATAGGAGACAATATTTATCACTAGCTTTATATTTATGATATTTTTATTATCTCCCATTTTGATATAGGATCTATACTTTGCTTCTTTTTGATTTCCCACTCGTAGTTCTGTGTCTATATTTCGTGTGAGAAACTAATATGGTTGTAATACCTACTTTTGAAAGGTCTCTGGCAAGAACCTTCGTATACTTTTTATCATTTCGACTAATGCGATTACTACTTTTGTTAGGTCTGCAGTGTTATACACCGTGTACACTATGCATTTATATTGACATTTGCCCTTATTAAGCGGTTGCATTTAGGGGGTTCAGTGTATTGTTTATTTCTGAGGTTTTTAGTGTTACTTTTATTCATCAAATTTGTGACATTTGGCATACAACTAAAGCTTAATTTAATGATGTCTTTGTTAAATATCTTGAATAAATTTCTGGGCGGAGGAAAATACTTCGTTAATAATCTAAAGAATTCCTTCCCTAATTTATTAGCAATTGCATTATTGAATGGGGGTGTGAACCATGATATTTTCCTTGTCCTATTTCTCCTCTTATGATGTACATCTGATGTTTCATCTGTGGTTTTATAATCAATTTTGGCCTTGTAACCACTAGTTCTTTTAGCTCCTACCAAATTTCGATAACCTTATGGATACATTTAATCGGGCTTAAAATATGTAAACTTGTGGGCTGCTTGTTGTTATACAATCTTAATAACATTATTCATCCTTGCAACCATGGTCTTTATTGGGACGACGATTTGATTATTGATAATTGCACACAAGGTGATATAATTAGGAAAATGTTGCAGTGTTTGTTTGATAAGTCTGGATTCAAGTTAGGTATCCGAAATAATTTAAAAGTGACAGATCTTTTAGAAATACACTCAATTTGTACAATGGCACCGTGTCCTCATTTAGAAAAAAAAAACATGTTATATTAATGTAGGCTCTAACCACTCAAGACAAAATTTCAAACATATCTCTAATGATATTATGTTTAAATTACCTACTATTTCTTCTAACATCAACATCTTCACCCAAAACAAGCACGATTATGAGCTGGCTCTTTAGGTATTCTCTCTCTCTCTCTCTATATATATATCACTTGAACTTGATTGGGTAATGTCTTACCTTACAAAGAGCACAAAATATACTTCACTGGTCGCTAGTCCTTGTGAACAGTTGCTCGATGGCCTTTGGCCTATGGAGACACTAATCTTCTCTTTAATAGAAGTTGTTTTTAGATGCTGTGGGTTGTCAAGTCATATCCTTTACCAGTTCATACTGGCACTCCTGAGAGTTGCCAACGTGAAACCCAATTGGGAGTTTCTATTCAATTTTATTTCATCTTATAGTTGAAAATATTATCTATCTAACTATCTATATATATATATATTAGAGAAGGATAAAAATAAATCCAATGCTATGTAAATACATAAGATATGAAAAATAACATAATACAACAACAGATTAACTAAGTTATTTAAAGACAAAAAATGAATTGCACAACAAAACAATAACTAGACATATAGATAATTATAGATTACTAAGTCTTATGGTCTTCATTATTGTATTGTATACTCATTTGCAGATGCATGCATGCAGAATCATAACGACGACACAATAATGAAGACGAGCGACACAGTTCTTAGAAAAATATACCTCTCACTTTATTTGAAAGGGTTGTGTTTGAGAGGGAGTTGGAGACCGAACAGAACTGCAACATATTGACCCCCACTCTTATGGCCATCAGGGTTTCTTTTCCGTTCTTCTGGGCTGCTCAACTGGGGGCCTGGGGCCCAGCCTCTCTGGGTACTGGTTTTCTCTACTGCATCATATTTCTAACTCGTCTGATCCCCAACTGCTCAATCGGGGGTCTGGGGCCCACTCTGCTGGGTGTTGGCTTTCTCTACCGCATCTTATCTCCAACTGGTCTGGTCTCCAAACTAACTGACTTCCTGTCTTCACTGAGTTATATAATAGTTCAAGGCCCACCTTCTTGTGGACGTCACAATTGCACTCATTCAACCCGTCCACGGTCAAGGTTATATTCAGATATTCCTTGAGCGCATGCACCTGTTATTTACACAGGTGCATTTCTTATTTTGACAGCCTGGCCAGGTCGTAGGTCAATATACAACAATTGAATACCACCCTCTAATTCCTAAAAAAATATGAACTTCCTAAAACTCTTAAACTTGGTATTACTTTAAGACCAATCCTTTTAGATTTAGGTTGTATCCGGCATAAAATCACCAAATCTTTAGCCAAAATATTAACTTCACTCTTAGGTACCATTAACAATTCACATATCAAAACCTACTCAAAAGAATAAATAATACAAATACGAAACAGGAATCTTTAGCTAGTTTAGACATAAAATCATAATTTACAGATATACCTGTAAGTAAAGGCATTAAACGTTAAGAAAACTAAATCAACATTATGTCTGCCAATCAACCAAATAATCAAAATTTGCGCATTATACACTAAACAATGCCCCTTTTAGGGTAATAGTATTTTTTTATAAATAAAAATTCGGTTTTCTCATGGGTTCACCTTTTAGCTGTGTTCTTACATATCATTTTGTTTAGAAATGCTTAATCAGGTCCTTTTCAATTCATAATAACAATTGATTCCATGTATTTCTGTTGCATAGATAATAAATAATTCACATATCCACAATACGAAGACATAACAAAAATTACATCATCATCATCATGTCATGCCGCTAGCACGGATATCCCTGACCCTCTCTCTCCACTTCTCCCTCTCATTCATCGCCTCTGGCAGGTCTTGAGGGCTACATCCCGTATCCTCACATAGCTGCTGTATGTATGTTCGAGCTGGTCGTCCTGCTTTTGCTTGGCCATATGCGGGCGTCCATAAGAGTATATCACTTATGAGCTCGTCCTTACTTCTCCAGCAGTGTCCTGCATGTCTGGTTCGTCTAGCTTGGATAGTTTTCGTGATGGGAGGCAGGTGGCCGTACAGTTGGTGCTTTGTGGTGTGTTGCTGCTCGGACTTGTTCAGTATTGCTCGCAACATTATTGTGTAATTGCCGTCTAGTTTCTTCCCCCGCCCTTTAGTTAGCGTCCAAGTAGTGCATCCATATAGCAGTATTGACACGACCGCTACCTGGAAGAAACTGCTTTTCATTTTATCGGTCAGGTCTGATTTCCATATGATCGAAAGCCTATCGATAGCTGTCCAAGCCTTCGTTAGTCGTGTCGATGTCTTTTTCGGTTGATGAAACGCTGCTTCCAAGGTAGGTGGATTTGTCTAGTGTGGAAATGTCGCCTGTTTGATTATAGCACATATATTCAGTTTTGTGAGCATTATCATAGAGGCCAATGCCTGCGGCGGCTCGTTCCAAACTATGCGGTAATTGTTTTTGAGGGGTACCTTCTACTTCTCTTATTTGTCTGCTCGAAGCCGTTTTCTCTGATTTTATCAATCGATGTTCTAAGCAAGTAGTCTAGGCAGATGATAAAGAGGTATGGAGCTACCGTGTCCCCTTGTAGTATTCCTGCTACAATGTCGAAGTATTCTGTGTCTCCATTCGGTGAACGTACTTTCACTTTGGTGTTTCTGTAGAGAATCGTTATTGCTGCTACAGTTTATTTTGGTATGCCGTATGCTTGTAGGATTTGTTCCATCTTCCCTCTGTGAATGGAATCGAAGGCCTTGGTAAAGTCGACAAATAGTAATGTTGCCTGTAGGTTTTTTCCCCGTACACCTTCAAGGATTCTACGGATGGTCAATATTTGTGAGGTCGTGGATCTATTTCTTCGGGAGCTATTTTGGTTTTTCCTAAGGATTTTGGGTTCTATGCGGTTTCATAGTAGGGCATTGTAAATTTTGGCTGCTATGGATTTAAGAGTTATACCTCGGTAGTTCTTGGCTAATCCGAGGTCACCCTTTTTAGGGAAGGGGAGGATGCATCCCTTCATCCATCTGTCAATCGGATTTTGATTATAGACTGCGTTGCAGTGTCGGAGCAGTATGTCGTCGAATTGTCTGGTCTTCCATACTTCTAGGGGAATCTCGTCAAGCCCTGCAGCTTTCTTATTTTAAATTTTTCTAAGAACCGAGTCGAGTTCTTCTTTTGTGAACAGACCTAGTTTAATGTCCAATTGCTTACTGATAATTCTGGTGATCGGTTCCTGCGTAACTTTCGGTGGATTACCTAGTAGATTTTCGAAATGCTATTTCCACAGTTTTATTCTTTCTTGTTGGTTTGCAGCTTTCAATTTTGCTTTGGCTGTGCTCTTCCTTCTACTCACTTCGTTTATTGTTTGCCAGGCTACCCTAGATTGCCTATCTTCCACCGAGTCTCTAATCTTATCTATCTGATTTTGTATGTATTCCGTCAGTTCTTTTAGATATATGCCTGCTAAATGATATTGTGCCTTTTTTAGTTTTCGGGCATTTGTGTTTGTTGGGTTCTTCGGATGGCTTTTGGAGGCAGTTTTCACGAGTGCACGTTTTTCTCTAATCGCTACCGTTTCCCATGGGACTCTATATTTAGTTCCTGGTTTTGTTGGAATACACTTCGATGCCGCCTCGAGGTGTGCGTCAACGAAATTCTCTTATTCGTCATTTGGGCTACCTTTTTTTGTCTTCTCTTGTAGTGTCTCGAATCTGTTTCTTAATTCTAATACATATTTATCTCTAATATCTCTGTTGTTAAGAAAGGCCCAGTCATAGTGTTTAGTGGTAGCTGTTGGTGTAGCGTTTTTTCGTAGGCTTAGTCGTATTTTTGCCGGACTATTCGATGATCAGAGGATACACACTCGAAAGAGTGTGTATCCTCGCAATTCAACGCGCTATTTTTCGATTTCTTGTTTATAAAGACGTAGTCTATCTGTGCTTTACTATTGTTCGCGTATGTGTAGGTCCATAATTTTCCCTCCCTTTTTTGATAGTTTATATTGAGGCATATTAATCTATTTTCTATCATGAAATCTGTTAGATGTTGCCAATTCCTATTTGACGTGTTGTGTAGGCTGTATTTGTTGTTTTTGTTTTTTCCCGATTTGGACATTCATATCTCCGCCAATGACTAGCATGTTGTGTTTCTGAATGCTACGCACTAGAGAGGATAGCTCATCGTAGAAGGTGACTAGTTCGGTTTCATCACTAACATTGGTAGGGCTGTAGCAGGAGATGATTGTTGCTATGGGGTTGCCATTAAACGTAGGTGCCATCATCCTAGGTTGTATTCTCTCAATGCTATTAAGTGTTTTTAACGCTCTTGGTCTTATAAGCAATCCTACCCCTCCTACCGTGGCATTGACAGAGTTTTTCCATGCTGATACAGTGGCTAGCGTCCATCCATTGCCAGTTTTGTGATGTTTGATATAAATAAAACCTTCCTCAGATTTTACCTACCGACAATAACGATACTTTAACATTTCTTAGATATATTGTTAATAAAAAATAAATTAGAAATCAAAGTTTATCATAAATCTTCTAATAAGAATTTTTATCTTCGAATTCTTAAATGATAAACTCGATTAAATAAAAAAAATTCCATTGCGCAACTAAAATAATCCATATCTATAATACAACGAGCCAAAATAAATGCTTTTAAAATTCACAAACGAAAATAAAGATACTATTAATAACAAAACCAACATTTTGAATAAAAATCTATTACATAGATATATCATTTACTAACTAATTCAACCACACACATTATTGAAAAAAAAAAAAAAAAGAAGAAATTAAGCAATTTCAGTTTTCAAAACTGTTACAAACTCTTTTAAAACAATGAAAAACATAACAATAAGAAAAATAACATTTTATCTGAATCAAGCGTATGTGTAACAAGAATTACATAATGAACTTCGAGGACGATTAAAAATATATTTATGAACACTTCCGATATTTTGAATTAGATGGTTTTCGTAATGCTTTAATCAAATAATATTTAGAAACCAAACAGCTTTGATTTTAAACACCCCCAAATATTAGTTAAAACAAAATAATCAAGACAGAAAGAGTACTGAATCTAATATCATTTCTAATTATTATACTATTAAACAAAGATCAGGTTATTTTAATTTAATTCATTTTATTAATTTAATCAATTCTCAATAGTTAAAATATTCCTTATTTAGAGTAGTTTTTTTAATTAATCATAACTTAATTATACTTACATTTTGTTAATGATTTTTAATCTGCAAAATTGTTCGAAAAAGTTTTGAACGCATTAAAATAACGTCAGTCTAGTTTGAAATAAACAGTGATTTATGTTAAAAAAAACCAAAACAAGGAAAAAAATTCATTTTTTGAAAAAAAAAACAACATTTTTTCAGATTAAGCATTAGAATAAATCATACTGCCATGAAGATGGTCGTACAGACCGAAACGTTGACAAATTTCATATAAAAAGTACAGCCTCTGAATACTTTATTTTTCATTTTTTATATTCACCCCCCACCTACATGCAACTAACTCTTTCCCTTACTTTCTCGTTGCGCATTTTAAAAATGTTAAATCCCCCTAAAATCTTATGATAATTTACGGAAATGTTATAAACTTGTGTTAGAACAATAAAAGACTGTAGCTGAGTCATTGTGACCAAAAATGGCTCTGTAGTCACTCAGTTTTAGATTATGCACAATTTCTGGTATAAACTTCCCGGAGCGAAATGATTAACCACTATGAGTTTCCTTGGCAAAAATCTGAATTAAAAATATGGTAAAATAGTCAAATTTCGTGTCAAACTAACTAGAATGCAAAATTCTCCTTTGTAATTAAAAATACAGATTTAGCATACGTAATTTATTACGAAATTCGACTGGAGCCGAACATGACTCTAGGATTTCAACTATAATAAAAATCATTTTCGAGTGATCCAAGTTGTTGTCATTTAATCTCAATGATGGAAATAAATGACTGACACGCTGGTCACAAAACAAACAAATAACAAAATAGAAAAAAAAACAAAAAAACGCGTTTATTTTCTGTATGTTACATTTTCTTTCCGACCTAGTTCTGAAAGGAAGAGGTATTGTGGTCTTGATCAGTCAATGAAATAAAGGAGACACCATTAATAAGCCTTTGCATCTCCCGGTCAAATCGGGGATTCTTGTACGTTTTTTCACTTTGAAAGCTCGTATTCAACAACTTAGAATTCTCAACTCTCAAATCTCACTGTTCCCAATTATGATCTTTCACCTGTCACCTGTAAATTATACCTCCGCAAATCCAGAGTTACGTAGATGGTGGAGTCATTATGTCACACAACTTTGAAAGTCTATTTTCATAAGAACAAATCCTCAAATAATTTCAAAGAAAATATAGATACTATTGGCTTTTAAGATCCATAATATGGAAGTTGTCAGAACCTTATTAATAGCAGTTGTTTGAACTGACGTAAATCTGTCAGCGATTGTTTTATATCTTACTTCAGAGGGATTTGGTTATTAAAAGACTTTTGAGCCGAAAATAAAATTAGTTGTGGCCGAAATGAAGCAAATAATGTCTTCTATCATTCAGTTTATCAATTTTGATCGAATCCTGTTCCATTAATTTTCAAAGCTATTCAATTATTAATTTTTTTTAATGAAGATTAATAACTGGTGTGGCAAATTGAAAAAAATGTTTGCATAAAGGTATTCATACAAATTTCTAATTTTTGGTCCTTCATATTAGCGGCTTTAAAAGATACAGGGTTCCTACAAAATTAGAAAAACAGAATATATCTCAGCTTTTAATACAACTGTTATTTACGAAGTCTGATACAAAGGATTCAGATTTCTTACAGTACTCCTTGTTACTAGATGGTCATTCTTCTAAGCAACAAGGAGTTGAAGAGTTGCTTAACTTGATGTTTTTGCGGGAACTGGTGCTTTAAGTGTGACTTGACTGTAAGTCAAAAATGTACGCAAAAATGTACGCAGCTTTGCTTCGTACACAAGTCTCAGATTGCTTCCAGTACCAACTATTATTATGTGGTAACCAATCTAAGCAAGGAACAGGCTAATGACTACTTAATTTTAACGGAATTTTCTGCTTTCAACGCGACTTAGTCATAATTCGTTAACTTTTCATAACAACTTTGTAATAATTAAACGTTGTAATGTATTTGCAAAATTTGTATAGCTTTGGCAATATACCATCCCCTTGATGATAGTACAAGATGGTTCCGAAAGTACTCGGGAACCAATTCATTACGGAATGTTTATTAGCCACTTTCGACCGGAAAGTATAACATTCATACGCCACGTTGAAAGGATTAATACAAAAATATCTAGAAAAAATGTCTATATTGTTTAATCAAATATGTCTAAACGAAGAAATGTTGCCCAAATACACACACACACACACACACACACACACACACACACACACACACACACACACATATATATATATATATATATATATATATATATATATATATATTTGTATCATATATATTATTGGCCCACACTGGCTCGGAGTGGTAGCACCTGATAAGGTCTATCTATGGGTCAAATAGAACTAAACTGTGTACTTATGCTAAACTGAATTGTTTGTGATGGGAGTGTTTTGACATTTAAATTACATACTTATGCTAAATTGAATTGTTTTAAATAAAACAGTTTATATGTATAAAAATGGAATTGATATATGGTTTTATGGTATATCAAACCTAAAAGGTTTGATATACCATAACACCAAACCAAACCAAACCTAACCAAATCAAACCAAACCATGTATATTACATATATTTGTGAAAAAATAAGTGGAAAACTGGATAAACTGAAACACAAACAACAGATACAATAATATTTTATTTGTATTTAAAAAAGATGAAGTCTTTTTGAAATAAAGACGAAATATCATTGAATCCGTTGTCAGTGTTTCGGTTTATCCACTTCTCCACTTTTTTCCCATTTTGTCGGATCTACCAAATCTACTATTTCTCTTTTACGTACATTTATATGTAATAGATATATATTATGCATATATATCATGCATATATATATATATATACATATATATATATATATATGCGCGCGTGTATATATATATATATATATATATATAATACGTATATATATATAATAAATATATATAAATTATATATATACTTTGTTGCTGGTGCTCTGCCAGGAGTACCTTAGTTCCATATCTGTTCATCTAGACCAAGTATTTAGAACGTCGATAGATCCAATGAAAGAATATGGTTTTACACTGAAAAAAGGATTGAATCAGAAGATACCCCGCACAAACTATTACAGATACAGACAACGCAGATGACATAGCGCAACTGGCAAATATACCTACCTAAGCCGAATCTCTACGGCATAGTCTGGAGCAGGCAGTAGGTGGCATTGTTTTCCATATCAATGTAGAAAAAATGGAGTACATGAGTTTTAATCAAAAAGGCGACATCTCCACAGTAAATAGTGACTCTCTGAAATTAGTAGATAAGTTCAATTACCTCGGAAGCGGCGTCTCATCTACTGAAAATGTCATCAATAAGTGACTAGGGAAGGCATGGATGGCTATCAATAGTTTGTAAATCATATGGAAATCTGTCCAATCCGATAAGATAAAACACAATTTTTTTTTCCGAGCAGTGATCGTGTCAATTCTACGATATGGATGCCCCACATGGATACTTCTAAGCGTATAGAGAAAAAGCTAGAGGGGAATTGCACAAGAATGCTACGAGTCATATTGAACAAACCGTGGAAGCAATATCCCATTCCATAAAGCAGCAGCAGTACGGCCACCTACCTCCCATCTCTAAGACCATTCAAATAAAACGGACAAGACATGTAGGAGACTGCTGGAGAAGTAAGAACGAACTCATTTGCGACGTTCTCCTAAGGACCCCATCACATTGACGTGCAAGTGTTGGCCGACCAACTGGAACATATCTACAATATTTCTGTACGGACACAGGATGTAGTCATGAGGACCTGCCAGAAGCGATGTATGATAGAGACGAATTGCGAGAGAGTTAGGGAAATGGACATGATGATGATGATGATGAT
Source organism: Sepioteuthis lessoniana (assembly GCA_963585895.1). Classification (NCBI taxonomy): domain Eukaryota; kingdom Metazoa; phylum Mollusca; class Cephalopoda; order Myopsida; family Loliginidae; genus Sepioteuthis; species Sepioteuthis lessoniana. The sequence continues at coordinate 31,699 of CAUZXS010003085.1, read as the reverse complement.
ATATACGTATTATATATACGCATGATATATACGTGTTATATATAGATATATGTATTATAAATTATATATTATATTGCATATGTTTATATATAAATGCATATATATGTGTATATATGTATGTATATCTATATATAATACATGTATATACGAGGTACCGTCAATAAGTTTCCATTTCAGGTTCAAAAGAACAGCTACAGCAGGAATTGGAATATACCCTACTAAAGCTTGATTGTCACAACTGGTGAATTTCAAAAATGCAATCTGGACGTGAGGACACTTTAGAAGAACGATATGCAATAAAATTGTGTTTTAAACTTGGAAAAAATGCCACAGAAACGTATGGAATGCTTCAGACTGCTTTTCGACCATCTTGCATGAATCTAGCATCAGTTTTTGAGTGGCATAAGAGATGCAAGGAAGGCAGGGAGTCTGTGAAGAATGATGAGAGGTGTGGGAGGAGTAAGGAAGTCAGAACACCACAGTTGATTGGCCAAATAAAGAATTTCATGGATAAGGACCGTGGTGTTTCTATAGAGACAATAAGTGCACAGTTTGATGTCAGTGTGGGAACTGTACACACAATTATTCGCGAGAAGAAGATCAGAAAGAAAGACGTTGTCATGACAGCAAGGAGATGGTCGAGCTGATCAATTCAGATCCCGCAGTTCTTGATGCTCTGGTGAACTTCGATGAAAGCTGGATCTACTGCTATGACCGAGAGGCAAAAGACAGAGTTCCCAGTGGAAGCATGCTGGCTCTCCCAGACCCAAGAAGGCCAGACAGAGTAAATCCACCCACAAACTTTTGATGATCCCTTTTTTTGATACCACTGGCATGATCTACATGCGCTGAGTTCCCACTGGACACACATTCAACAAAAAATACTATGTTGAGGTTTTAAGGGAGTTCAGGAAGATATTCCATCAGAAGAGGCCAGCACTCTTCAAATCGGGTCAGTGGCATTTCCAACAGGACCACAACTCCATCGTTGTCACAGACTATTTGACCAAGATGGGCATCAAGACAGTTCCTCAGCCTCCCTATAGTACAGATCTTGCTCCCTGTGACTTTTGGTTATTCCCTAAGCTCAGAGGCTGTCGTTATGAGACAATTGAGGAGATGAAAGAGGCTGTGACGAAGGTCATTGACACGCTCACACAAGAGGACTTCTATGGGGCCTTCCAGACGTTGTTGGAACGGTACAACAAGTGCATTGCAGCCGGAGGAGATTATTTGAAGGGGACTTGAGTTTCATGTGTGTACTATCAATAAAAGTACCCATACGAAAAAATTCTGGAAACTTATTGTGGGCTCCTTGTACTATACATACGTACAAGACACACACACACACACACACACACACACACACACACACACACACACACACACACACACACACACACACACACAAATATATATATGCATATATATGTATGATTGTATATAAGTATGATACATAATTTCCTTCTGAGATGAAGCTTGATAATTTTTATCATTTGAACTATTGTTTTCAATATCAGAACGTCCTTTGGCCTTCTTCAGGGTTACTATGTTGGGGACTTGAGTTTCATGTGTGTACTATCAATAAAAGTGCCCATACGAAAAAAGTCTGAAGATTATTTAATGATCCTCGTATATATGCATAACACTTCACCTATCCAACACTAGTTCCATCATTTAACACCTCAAATATAGAAAA
>CAUZXS010003085.1:0-25000 GCA_963585895.1 Sepioteuthis lessoniana | reverse complement strand
CGTTTTGAATTAGATTTTAATTCGATTTAAATAATTATGAGTCAGCGTTGTCTATATGATCAATGTCATAAGGGTCTTTGATTGATTTTTAATTATCATTGTTATTTTTTCTGTAAAAAATTTGTATATATATATATATATACATATATATATATATGTAATTGAAAAAAAAAAAGAAGAAAACCAAGACAAAAAGCTATTTTTTTTTCAAAATCAAATTTACCAGGTTTCCATTAAATGTATTGGAATATTTTACTAGAAAACCGGACATTATCCGGTGTTACTTATTACTAAAGTCTGTAGAGTTTCGATAGAGTAGAACTTGGTAATAAATTATACGCAATTACATCCGTTTTGCTTGTATGATTTTCCTCTGGAAATGACGAGATCCTGATATTTTGGTGGTTAAAAGAAAATTAACCTAAAAAAGATATCAGGCAGTTCTTATTTATGAGTGACACCCAAAGTAAAAGTTGACGTGTGGTTTTCATATGTATTAGTGATGGAAAGTGCACATTAAAATTGTTATTGGGAAGAACAAGAACGAGACAAAATACAGTGTCAACGTGTTAGAAAGAGATTGAACTTAGGAATGTCTACGCTTAGTTTTGAATTTAGTTTTTCCTTGTTTTACAAAAATTAGAATGCCAAGCTTACTACCCCATACTCATAGCTGGGGGGCTGTATGTATGTATGTAGGTGAGAGAGAGAGAGAGAGAGAGAGAGAGAGAGAGAGAGAGAGACAGACAGACAGACAGACAGACAGACAGACAGACAGAGAAACAGAGAGAGAGAGATGAAAAATTTTATTATTCCTTCAGTTTTTTAAACAATTTTCTCTATTTTTTGGCAGAAATCATCGGAGCCTGCGTCATTGTGTTTTGCGTTGCATTACTTTATGAGGGTTTGAAAGTTCTTCGGGAGGAAATCGTCGACCGTTACCAGAAAAAGAAGAAATGTGACACGGAATCCAACCAACAAACGTTAGTGAATTTTTTTCTCACATTTCTTTTTCATAAACTCAACAAGGAATGCCAATCAGACCACAAAGTTTACCGTGAGACATAATTTATATAATTTATAGCTGCTTTTTTTTTTTAGTAAATAGTAATTACGAAATCACATTGAGAAAACAAGACATTCAAACAGCCACATTTCCAGAATATTAGCAGAGACATATCAAGATTGGTGGTGGTTTTGGTTCTTCGTATCAGGTCGTCAGGATGCTATACCGAGTAATTCTTTTTCCTATTATTTCTATAAACAATAGGAATTGCTTGACTCATAGATTATTACCATGAATAAGTGCACCCCTAACAATTTTTGTTAAAAAAAAGTTGATTTTATGCTAAATCAAAACACCAGGATTTTATTCTTGTGGAAGATTATACAATTAAAATAGATATAATGGGTATAATATCCATTAATATCCATTTTGATTGTATAATCTTCACCATTATGAATAATTTATTACTAAACTCTATAGAGGAATGCACTTATAGTATAATGGTTATTGTCGAAAGAATGGACCAGAGTTCAAACCTGGACGAGGGTGTTTTCATTTCTCATAGCGTTAATAATGCACTTTGGAAAGGTATGACTCCAACTATTCTCCCCCACCACTTCTAGCTAAGGGCAAATAGTAAAGCTCTTTCACTTTGGTGTGGCTATCGATCTAAGAAAGGGAAAACCCTGAATTCAAACCAGTTGAACTCTGTTTAAAAAGTGACATTATGTCGCATCCTTCTCTTGGCAGATGGGGGTTGAGTAAATACGAACGTACAACATTGATACTCTATAACCTAAAATATGAATATGTAACAGTTACTCCCCACATATATATTTATGCAATTTTATTTTTGGCTACAGTTTCGATGCTGTTGATTTTAGGAATAAATAATATCTAATATCTATTTTTATTGTATTATGTTCCACTTGTAAGAATGAAATCTTGTTATTTTCGATTAAGAAAACATACTTTTTATTGTTAGGAGTGTACTTATTTACGTGTGATATTTTAACAGATTGTGTTAGGTTACATGGTAAAAGTAATAAGGATCAATCCTGTTACCGAACAAAGATTGATTGGCTTTGTTAGACTGACTGTTTCAACTGCCTTGCTATTTGCTCATAGTGGGTGATAGGTGGGGAAATTGTTTGAAATTTTTTCGAAGCTTAAGTATACATAGACTTCAGCTGGAGTTTGAATACAGCTCGTCGCTTCCATTCTCCGCGTCGCTAACGTCTATTTAAATATTCAAAAAATATATTTACCTCTTAGTTCGAAATAATTACGTACTTCTCATAAGTATCAGAAACAGTTTTTCAAATCCAGTTCTACGCAGGATGAGTTTCTTCAATGGGAAGATTGGTCCTACAAAATCTCCCTATTACCAATATGTTCCATTTAGCCTTCTACCATAAACTTAAAGATACAATCATATAATTCTATATCTATGTTTTGCCAATTTTTTCCCGTTGTAATATTGCTAAAGTTGCGTAAATATGTATTTAAAAATATCTGAAATGACTAAATAGATATGTTTTTTTAAAAAATCACTAAAACACCGTCCTTGACAGTCTATTGAGCTCTATGTCAAGTCAGAATCCTTTTTAAAGAATTTATATAATGGTTAATTGCAAATAAATAGGCATGGGAAAGGGCAATATTAACTACATTTAATAGTTATATCTTTTAAAATATTATAATGATCGGGGTGAGTGCGACCGCAGATCTTAAACTATTATTATTATCATTTTCCTCCTTGCGAGTTTTTCACACCAGTTTCATAAACTGATGGTTTTTACTAAACTCTGAGTGGCAGCAAGTCTTCTAAGATCTTCAGGACACTTCTAAGGGATTTTAGAAGTGATGTAGTTTGGATGTTCTCGATGCTTCCTGCGATGTCCAGTTCATTATATCTTTTCCTGATTCTTGGGGGCACTATTTCAAGCGTTTAACTACGATTGGTAATATCGTTACATTATTATTATTATTACTTACTCTTTGAAAGTTTTTCACGTCAACATTAGCTGATGGTCTTTTACTGGAGTTTGAGTAATATCAAGTCTCCTCAAGTCTCCAGGACTCTTCTCAGTATTCTGACCGTTCTCAATAATCCTGTACTTTGGATGGTCTCCACTCATCCTCCAGCTTCCAAGTCCTCCAGTCCCTTTAATAATCCTTTAGTTACTGTTCCTAATGCACTAATCACGATTGGTATAATTGTAACCTTCAATTCCCTAGCAAGGCCGAGGTAGTAATCCTTTTTTAAACTTTCTTTCAGTTTTATTCTGTGGTCAGCCGGTACAGAAAAGTCCATAATTTTGCAAGTTCTCTTTTTTGTTGTTGATTACTATAAGGTCTGGTTTTTGGTCGAGATTAGGTGATTCGTTTGTATATCAAAGTTCCATAGGAGTTTGTGTGTGTCATTCCTCAGGACAGGTGCTGGGTTGTGCATATACCATTCATTCGTATGGTCAAATTTACATTTCTTACACATCCCCCAGTGGATCACCTTGCCCACCCAGTCGTGTCTAGTCTTGTACTCCATCTGTGCTAATTTGTTGCATTCGTTTATGTGATTGATGGTTTCGTCTCTATCACCATATAACCAAAATTTGCTATTTTGTTGCGTCTTATCCATTCTCGCTTTGATTTAATTGATTATTACGGCGTTGTTTTGTACTGCTATCAGGAGATATTCTGTTTCTCTATCAAGGTTTCCCACGTCTTAGCCACGTCCAGGTTTTCTAGTGCAAGATGTTGTTTATTAGTCGTTTAAAGCGCCCATAGAGTTGTTTTTCTTACCATTTTTGTTTCCTAGTTATTGTCATTCTGTTAGTCACTATGTTGTCAGTATCGTTACTGGTGGCTGAAATCAGTCCTCCGTGTTTTTCTATGTAGTCCTCGAGTCGTTGTATCGATGCATCAACACTGTCTTCAATGCTGGTAAGTCCTCCTCCTCTCTACTTTCTTGATACATATAGTCTGTCAACATCGTCTCTGGGATGTAGTGCCTTATGCATGGCCATTAGTTTTCTTGTTCTTTGGTCCATTTGCTTCTTCTCTGATCCACTTTAAAAAGGGTCCTGAATATTTAACCAGGAGTACAGCCCAGGTATTTATTCCTTCGACAAGGTTTCTGCTATATAGTTTTGACTCGAGTAGCATTTTAGTTCTTAAGAGATATTCTTTCTTAATCTTGTCTTTGATCTCTACTTGTTTGATTGTGTCAGCCTCCAAGATGCCCGAGTATTTGTAGGTTTCCTTTTCTCCAAGCGTTCTGATCTTGTCTTAACTTGGTAGTTCCATTCCGTCAGTTTGATGTCGTTTGCCACTTTACATTTCTAGCATGGCACATTTTTCTATACCAAATTCCATTCCTATGTCCTGACTGCGTGTATAGTATTTCCAGTTCTTTTTCATTTTTTGTAAATAGTTCGATGTCATCCATGTACATTTGAGGATTGATCTATTCTTGCGATCAACTAAGTTTGTATCCGGCAGTGAAATTTCTGAGTATGTGGTTAAGTGGCCTCATGGCAATTATCAATACGAACGGTGATTGTGCATCTCCTTGAATTTCACCACTTTGGATATTTGCTTCGGCTAAGCTTCTTCCTCCTGCTGTCAATTCCACTAACCATGTTTTCATGATTTTCTCGATAGAGTTTATGACTTCATGTGATATTTTGTACATTTTGTGGTAGTTTATTATCCAGCTTTGCGGAACTATATGATATGCCTTTTTGTAGTTAATCCAGGTCATAGCTAGATTTTTCTGTCCAGTCTTGCTCTCGTTTAAGAAGTGTTGATCTATGTAAAGTAACTCTGCTGTGCCTTCGGGTCCTTTGCGGCATCCTTTCTGCTCCTCAGGGAACAACCTACAGCTTGTTAGCGAGTAGTAAATCGCTTCCATTATTTGTGCTGTTAATATTTTCCACATCATCGGTAGGCAGTTTATGTGTCTGTAGCTGTTTGGAGCGGTTCTCTTCTTGGTTCCTTTTAGATCAACGTGGTCTTTCCTTTGGTCATCCATTCGGGTACTTGTGCTCCTTGTAAGCATCAGTCCATTTCTTGTGCTAATCTGTCGTTAATGGCGGTGAATTTCTTGAACCAGAATCCGTGTATTCCATCATGGCTTGGCGTTTTCCAGTTTGATATTTTCTTTTGTGTCATTTTGTGTATTTCCGCTTTCGGGCCTTCTTCGAGCCCTTCTAATTCTTTTGCCATATTGTTTATCCATTCGGCTTTTCCGTTATGTTTTTTTGGTTGCCATATCTTAGTCCAAAATCATTCGGTTTCTCTTGCATCCGGTTGTTGGTATGTTTTCGTGTTATCTCCCCCCACCAGTTGTTGGTAGAATTTTCTTTCGTTGCTTTGGAATGTCCTTGTTTTGTATGTATTGTTTTACTCTTTGTCGATATCTCTTTAATCTGCCTTCTTTCGCCAATACTTTTTGGTTTATTTCCTCAAATTGTACTGTTATTTTTTTCTCGTGTCGCCTTTTCCTTTTTGTTCCTACATATTCAAGCGTCTTTCTTTTGTTTTATCATTTTGGCCTGTTTTCGTAGATTTTTTTTCTGCGTTTCTTGTCGAATTTCCCATCCTGGTTTTGATTCTTTCTTCATGCTTTTTGAGGGTTATTATTATTGTTATCTCCATTGGAGTTTTTCACATCAGCGTCAGCTGATGGTCTTTCACTGGAGTTTGAGTGACAACAAGTTTCCTCAAGTCTCCAGGACTCTTCTCAGTTGGAGCCCGCTATTATTATTATTATTATTATTTCAATTTACTGGAATTTGCTTTATGCTTTTAGAGCATTTGAGTACTAAGAAAAATCTTGTTACGATGTGTCAATTTTGATGTTTATGATTGCATACATTCAAATATTGGATTATCATAAGAATGATATTTTGATCACAGAGTAAAGAGAAAAATCTTTGGAAAATAGATTTCATTTTGCTTCAGATCTCACTGGTTATTATAATTAATTTTAACCAGTATTTTTTTCATTTATCCTAATTTTGGTGGCGTTTTAGTCACCACTCACCATAATTACCCTTGTGAATTGTCGTTAAAACAATCAAATTAAGATGAATTGTTAGAATTAATGATAATTATGATTAACAATCTTGATTTGAAAAGAATAAACAGAATATGCTATTAACATCTGGAGTAGGTAAAAATAGCAGCAAGCATGGCGGCAAAACTTCTGAGATGTGGGTAGGGGTTTGCTTTGCAGTGCTATTTGAACGACTGCAATAAATCTTTGCTCTCGTGGCTAAGATGATTAAGGAACTGGTACGAAAAGTCAGCCTTTTCCGAGGTTAAAATTGCCCACTCGGCTGGGGCTGTAAAATACACCGACTACACCTCTGCAGAGGGGAAAGACCACGCTCAACGAGTGTCATGGATATGACACTAAACAATCTGATGGTGAGGTTCTGATGATGCTGGAGCTTTGGAGAATGCAGAGTACTTCTTCATTGCCATCGCTCCCAGGTCCACTCTGGCCCGGAGTGGTAACACCTGATAGGGCCCTATGGGTCAAATAGAACTAAACTGCGTACTTCTGCTGAACTGAATTGTTTGAAATAGAGCTATTTTGACATTGAAACTGTATTGATGCTAAACTGAATTGTTTGAAATAGAACTATTTTGACTATGTGTACAAAAATGATACTCATACTAAACTGAATTGTTTGAATTTGAATTTTTTGACTAAACTGAATACCTTGAAATAGAAATGATTTTGACAAGTAAACAGTGTACTCATGCTAAACTGAATTGTTTGAAATAGAACTAATTATTTGTATAAAAATGGATATGGCATTAAATTACCTATCAAGGTTGGTATGCCATAAAACCCAAACAACCAACCAACCGAGGTAAAAAGGGGACGTGTCTTCATAGCTCACTAGGAGCTTTATCATTTCTTACGGTTTCCGATACGTACTATTTCTCATTGTTGTGTAGATAACGACCGGAAAAATTTAGAAGATGAAGAAAAATACTCGTTAAATTTAATTTAAACAATTTCACCCGTTGTTTATATTCTAAACAGCTGCTCATTTTTTAAAACTCAAGAAATCTCTGAATGAAATAATTCTATAGTTTGGCAAGAATATGAAAGAAAAATACTGTAAAATAGTCGAATTTAACGAGACACTTGTCTGTAAAATTCGCCAGCAGGTGAAAAATATGAATCTGCAAAAGAACGAAATGTGAAATTTGACTAAACTCGCAGACAGCACGGCCTTAGAAATTCGGCTATACTAGCTGTGAATGGATCAATGCACTTTAAAAAAAATTATATTACTGTTATCATTCGTGATTTGTTTATTTGAGTTATTACATAATTTTCTTTGTTCTTTTTTTTCAGAATGAGCATTTTTCTGTGGCCCCATATACTACAGACCTTTATGCACATTATTCAAATGACTATCAGCTATTTCCTTATGCTTGTCTTCATGACCTACAATGTTTGGCTGTGTCTGGCTGTGGCACTTGGGGCAGGAGCTGGCTACTTTGCCTTCCGCTGGAAACGGCCGTTTAATGCTTTGGAAGCCTCGGAACATTGCCACTGAATGCTCAAAAGCAAAATTGCAATTAGCGTCACTCCACACTCCCTGGGAGAGTCCACGCAGCAAATTAAGTGATACAATCAAGAAAGATCTGTTTCCTAGGATGATCCAGATACGTTGAATGAACGTTAAATACAACACAATAGATGAATACAAATGTGTGTTAATTTGAAAGGTGTGAAATGAATAAAATTTAAAACTGAATCATGTTTTACTACTAAGATAATTAGAACAAAATGTTACTTAAAAAACTAAAAGAAATATTTGTGTGTATATCTGTTTGTTTTGTCTTTAAAATAAATGATTTCATATTCAGATAAAAAAATACGGATTGAATAAAGGAAACGAATTTGATTATTTTCCTAACCTTCATATTTGATGGCGTTTTTCCTTATACTTTCTAGAAGTGAAACAATGTAAGCTAACTTACACTGTATAATATATCAAAAATATTTAGAAATATTGAATGGAACAGGCTGAAATATCATGTAGAACTTTAATAGTTATTTTGGAATTTTTTTTTTTCAATGTTGGTGAGAATGCCTTCGTCTAATGTAGAAAATTAAAGGGGTAAATTATTATAAAAAATACCCAGTGACAAATGATTCAATCAGACAAAAAATGTTTTTCAACCATAGGTAGTTTATTATTATTATTAAACTTAAAAACAAAACTAATGAGCGAATATACTTGTTGATACCTGTCTGCAAAATGTTAAGAACTAATTAGGACAAGTACTGCATACTTTACTCAATAATTTGTTTTGATTGTATCAATTGTGTTTTATGTATCATTATTAACCAATAAAAAAGAAAACAAACCCAATACAACTGAAATAAAAATCAATATATCATCTGATTTTATAATTTTCGTCACGAAAATCTTCAGTAGTTATTTGGGGGATTTTGAGGGTTCTACACAAGCACATTCTTGAGTTATCCCCTTCCACAAAAAATACTGTGTCAAGATTAGCTTCATAATTTTAAAAAATGGCTCGACTTGTTCAAACTTCAGATGGACAACTGTTTAGACACCTTTTTATTGTTTAAGTTGTTCATGTTTTCATTTAAAATTTGAATTTTAAGAGAAAACAAAACACTTTTGACTTGATACTTTTTCATCACACCTTGTATATACATTTTGTTGCGGACTATATTCACCCAAATATACTTACTTTTCTTCCCGAAGGTAATCGTTTGTCTGACCATAATAATTCAACTTCCTCATCCTATACAGGCCACACAAAACTGGTTTCAGGAACATACGGCTGACTTTCATGTACTCCACTGGGGCCTGTTACTCGTTAGATTAAAAAAAAACCGAGCATACATAAAACATATTGCAAATCTCTGAAATTTCTCTGAATCTTCATTCAACAAAGATAACTCAGTGATGGACAACTCTCAGATATACCTGGATAGATATACTAATGCAACAGTTATTGGTCTTTGTAGATTTCACACCACGTCAAGTAGCCGACATTATTCAAACGAAAAGGTAAATCAGACATTAGGTAATTATTTATAACTTTTGTCACTTTAGTTTACTTTTCAAACTATAAATTGAAAAATTGTTACGTTAAAATTATAAAGTTATTAATAATTTTTTATTAATGAAAAAATAGAGTTGAAATACCTTGTTTAAAATTGAAATAATTTAGATATTGGACGCAAAATTATCTACCCATGATGCAGCTATCACACTCACAAAACGAAGGCTAATTATTTTTCTCTTTTAATTGAACAATCTTTTACTCATTTACACCATTCAACATCATGGAAAACTTTTGCCTGCTTGTTTGCTAAGAACGAGTTTGTCTCTTTAGTTATTTAATGAGATGGCTTGTCCCTTGCTTAGTCACTCTCATGATCCATAACTCTTTTTTTAGTTCTTTGGAAAGGTCCAAGTACCTGTCTCTCTTTTTGTTTTGATTTTTATTTTCACTCTGTGGTCCGCCAAGATGGCAAAGTTCACTATTCGGCGGGATCTCTTTTTTTTTAATTACTACTAGGTCTAGTCTTCTGACCGGCATTAGGTGATTTGTTTGTATCTCAAAATCCTAGAGGATTTTATGAGTCATATTCTCCAGGACGGATTCTTGTTTGAAATTTCATTTTTTGTACAATTTTCTGTGGCTCACCTTTCCCACTCAGTCGGATTTAGTCTTGTACCCTTTTTTGTGCATTTTGGCTGGTCTTCTCTTATGTGTTAATCTTTTCGTCTCTTTCTCCGCATAACCCACACTTGGTATTCTGTTGCGTTTTATCAATTTTTGGTTTAACATAGTTGGTCTTTACAGCGTTGCTGTTAGAAGAGATTCAGTTTCTTTCTGAGCAGTTTCTGGTCGTTGTAATTAGTCTTTCTTTGCTCTTTTTCATGTAGTTTTCAAGTCATTGTGTTGATGCATCCATCCTGTCTTCAATACTGGCGAGTCCTTTTCCTCCTTCTTTTCTTGACACATTGTTTATGTCATCTCTCAGATGTAAAATTATGTTTTGTCATTAGCTTTTTTATCTTCTAGTCTATTTGTTGAAGTTATTCCCCCGTCCATTGCAAGAATGGTCCCGAGTATCTTACTAGGGGGATGTAACATAGGACCAAAATAAGTTGTTTTTGAAAGAAAGGAGTCTGCATGAAAGAAACACTCAAAACTCGAAATTTAAGGAAGAAAATTGTAGTCGCTTTTATTCATGGGGACTACAGCGGACGGTTTAAAAAAAAAAGTTTGTTCGATAGCGTTCTTCTTCCTTCCCCCTCTTGAGTTGATAGCAGCGTCGTTATAGCGGCCTTGTTGATACGTTCATATCAGTCGTATTTGACAGGCTAGGTATGCACGGGTCGGTGTGTCCTGAACCTCTGACGAACCTGTTTAGAAACCCGCCTAGAACTCCCCAAAATCTCGTTACTTGATTTCATATATAGAGATTTTATGGATCAATTCGAAGGTTCCAGAAGGCTCGGTGACACCAGTGAAAACAAAAATGAAGCACGTGAAAGTCCATGCATGATTATATTAAAAAGTTTCCTCAAATCTTAAGGACTTTTCTCCGTATTCTAGTCGATCTCAACAATGCTCTTGTTTGGATGATTTCCACTCGTCGTTATTTCCAAGCCCTCTAGTCCTTGTACCAATCTTTTGCGGATTATACCGAGTGGACAATTACAATTGATATCAGAGTCACTTTCATGTTTTATAGTTTTTCAGTGCTCTAGTACTTATCTCTCTTTTTGTTTTACTATATGGTTAGCCGGAACGGCAAAGTCTTCTAATCGGCAGGTTCTATTTTTTTTTTAGTATCACTAGTGATACTAGTCGTCTGGCTGAGATTAGGTGATCCATTTGTATCTCAAAATCCCATTATTATCATTATTTAACTCCTTTTCGAGTTTTCTTTTCTAGCAACAGCCGATTGTTTCTCAATGGAGTTTGAGTGACAGCAAGTTTCCTTAAGTCTTCAGGACCCTCCTCAGTTTTCAGAGAGGTTTGTGCGTCTCATTCTCCCGGGCAGATTCTGGGTTGTGCATATACCATTTGTTCGTATGGTCAAATTTCAATTGTTTGCACAATTCCTGGTGGATCACCTTGCTCAGCCAATCATGTCTAGTTCAGTTTCTTTTTTAAGGTTTCCCTTTCTTAACCACGTCCACGTTTTTTCGTATAAGATGTCGCTTATTAGTCGCTTAAAACGTCCATAGAGTTGTTTTTCTTTCCATATTTTTTTCTGGTTGTTTCCGTTCTGCTGGTCCTCGTGTCGTCAGTATTGTTTCTGGTGGCTGTAATCAGTCTTCCTCCACGCATGTTGTCTTCGAGTCGTTGTATCGATGCGTCAACACTATCTTTAATGATGGCAAATCCTCTAGCCACATTTCTTGACAGATATAGTGTGTCAACGTCATTTATGGGATGTAAGGCCTGATGCATGGTCATTAGTTTTATTGTTCTCAAGTCCATTTGTTTAAGTTCTCTCGTTCACTTCAAAAATGGTCCCGACTATCTTACGAGAGAGACAGACCAGGTATTTATGCTCTTATAAGGTTCCTGCTATATAGTTTGGTTTCGAGTAGTTTTCTTGTTCTGCAGAGATAGTCTTTCTTAATTTCTTCTTTCATCTCGACTTGTTTGATGGTGTCAACTTCCAATATTCCCAAGTATTTGTAAGTTTCCTTTTCTTCAAGTGTTCTGATTTTTTCTTGATTTTCTTGATTTAGTCCGTCATGTGGCGTTTTCCGCTGTTCATTGTTAACACATTTTCCTTTGCTAAATTCCATCCTTATGTCCTGGGTGTATTAGAGTTTCCAATTCTTTTTCATTTTTGGCAAACAGTTTGATGTCGTCTATGTACATTAGGTGATTGATCTTTTCCTGCAACTTACAAAGTTTGTATAAACCTGCACATTTCCTGAGTATGTGGTTGGGTGGCATCATTGTTATTACAAACAGTAATAGCGATAGTGCATCTCCCTGGAATATACCCCACTTGATCTTCACTTTAGCTACACTTTTCCCTCCTGCTGTTTGTTCTATTCTCCAGGTTTTTATGGTTTTCTTGATAAAGTTTATGACTTCGTCTGATATCTTGTACATTTTGAGGCAGTTTATTATCCAGCTTTGCCGGACCATTTCATGTGCCGTTTTTGCGGTGAGTCCAGGCCATAGCTAGATTTTTTGCGTCTCATCTTGCTTTCGATGATGATGTATTTCTCAATGTAGAGTAGCTCTCCTGAGCCTCTGGATCCTTTGCAGCATCCTTTCTGCTCTTCAGGGAACACTCCGAGGCTTGTTAGCGAGTCCTAAACCTCTTACCCTATTTGTGCCGTTAGTATTTTCCGTTAGTAGGCAGGTTATAGATTTGTAGTTGTTTGGGGCGGTTCTTTTGAGCGGTCTTTTTGGATCAATGTGGTGTTTCCTTTGGTCATCCATTCGGGCACGTCTGCTTCATGTAAGCATCTGTTCATTTCGAGTGCCAGTCTGTCATGAATGGAGGGGAATTTTTTAAAACTAGAATCCATGTATACCATCATGGCTTTGCGTTTTCCAGTTTGATATTTTTAGTGCTGTTTTGAGTGAATCGATGTGTATTTTATTTTCGCCTTCATTCATTCTTTGTGAGGTTTTCGCACCAGAGTAAGCTTGTGGTTTTCAATGGAGTTTAAGAGACATCAAGTCTCCTCAGGTCTCCAGGACTCTTTTCAGTATTCTAGCCGATTTCAATTATGTATAGTGTCGATACTTCTGATTTCTTATTCTTTCACTCTCTTTCCTATATTCGTCGAGCCTGTTCCTAGTACAACCAATTATCATTGGTATCATCGTCGCCTTTATATTCCACCGCTTTTTCTGCTCGCTGGCAAGATCCAAATATTTGTTTATCTTTTTACTTTCTTTCATTTTCAGTTTTTGGTTTACTTGAGCAGCAAAATCCACCAGATGACTAGTTTCTTTTTTGTTAATTAACACTGGGTCTTACCTTATGGCGGAAATTGAGCAATTTGTTTATATCTCAAAATCTTTGAGAATTTTATGCGGCTAATTTTCTTGGCTATTTTTTGTTTTTTCACATAACAATTGATAGTATGATCAAATTTGAATCTCTTGTATCACCTTTCTCACTCGATCATGCCTCTTGTCTGGTACTCCTTTTGTGCTAACTTGCTACATTTGCTTATTATGTGATTAATCGTTTTATCTCAATCTCCACTTGCTGTTCTGTTGCGTGCTGCTGTTATAAGAGGTTCATATACCCTCTGGAGGTTTTCCCTTCTTAAACATGTCCAGGTGATTTCGTGAGCCATTTCCTCAATTTGTCGCTCGAAGTATCCGAACCGTTGTTTCTCTTTCTTTCCTATTTTCTAAATTTTGTTGTTTTATTGTTCATCCTTACGTTGATTTTGCTATTACTGGCTGATGGGATAGTCTTTCTTTGTTCTTTCTTATGTATTCCTCGAGTTCTATAAGAGGACATACCAGCATTGAGAAATGTATAGATGCAATCTACACATTTCTCAATGCTGGTGTGTTCTCTTTCTCCTTTTCTTGGCTCATATAGTCTATCGATGTCATCTATCGAGTGTAAGTCTCTGTGCATCGTCGTCAATTTTCTTATCCTTTGGTTCTTATTCTCTTTTTTTATTATCAACATGACACATTTTTAATGCCAAATCTCACCCCTAGGGGATTGTAGATTGTAATCGTTTGTATCTTGGTTTCTAGTTCTTTTTAATTTTTGGCATAAGGTTGTTTATCTTGTCCTATGATTCTGTAAATTTGTAGCTTTGTTGATAGATATTCCCTCAGATAGAGTGCCGTTGAAACTAACTCTGGCCTTCATTCCATTGTAAAGAGAACGAATCAGCCCTACAAATCTCCCAGGGCAGCCCAAATTCTGTAATATCTTTCAAAGAGTTGATCTGTTGACAGTATCAAAAGCCTTTGATAAGTCAATGAAACATTGGTACAATGAATGATTCTGTTCTTTGCACTTCACCTGCAATTGCTGAGCACTGAATATCATATCCACAGTGCCACGGCTTGCACGAAAACCGCACTGTGATTCTGGTAGAATTTCATAGACAATTGTGAGGTCTAATCTATTCAAAATTATCCTTTAAAACAATTTTCCAACAATAGACAGCAGAGATAAGCCCCTAAAATTGCTGCAGTCCGACTTCGAACCCTTCTTATACATCTCTCCAGTCTTGAGGTACTTCACTTTCCCATACACTTTGGATGACTTGCTCCAGGAGATCAATTATTTTCTTTAGAATCTCTGCTGTTATGCCATCAATTCCTTGCGCTTTGTTGTTGTTCATTTGACTGATAGAAGGCAATTCATCAAGAGTCATGACTGGATCATGTTGCTTAATGAGATCCAATACTGATTCGTCAACTACTGGATGGCGATTAAGGAGTTCGCTCTAATGTTCACACCATCGCTTCTTGATATCTTCTGGTCGTCTCAAGGTGGCACCATCTTTTGATTTCAGGGGAGCAAAAATTGATTGCTGCTGCCCATAGAGCTTTTTGATTATTTGGTAGAACAATCTCGAGTTTTTGCTGTTTGCTGCAAGTTGTGCTTCTATTGCCTTCTTGAGCCATTCTTGAGCCATTATCTTCGTTGAAGGTAACAAATTAGATGTAGTGTACTCTTTTGTATATCTAGGCAGTACCCTCTCTGAGGGATGCAGCCTCGACAGGGAAATATCCTTCCACATTGAAAGGGCGTCTCGGTCTTTTTCAGCACTTAGTAAACGTGTGTGGTCCCAGCATGGTATCAAGTTGCATACGAAAATCATTGTGTATAAAGTATGTTTTGACGGTCCTCCTGTATGCAAGCGAGACTCGGACACTCTATAAAAACCAACACAAACTTCTTGAGAGTTTCCATCAACGATGGCTGAGACAGATACTTCATATCAAATGGTAGTCCCATGTTTCAAATAGAGAGGTATTATGGAAAGCAGGGCTACCAAGCATCCAGTCGATGGTAATGAAAAATTGTCTCCGATGGGTTGGTCACTTATGCGCATGGATGACGGCTGTCTGCCGAGGCAATTATTCTATGGTGAAATGTGGGAAGGAAAGACAAGTGCATTAAAACCAAAGAAGAGATTTAAGGACACAATAAAATATTACCTGAAACAATCTGGACTACCTGTGGACCAATGGAAAAAAATGGGTTCAGATAGAAGTCAGTGGCGGAAACTGATTCATGAAAGCATAGAATCTTTTGAGAATAGCCGTATGCAGTATAGCGCTTACAAACGTCTGATTCTCAGAGGCGAACAGGGTCCAGCACCGGGTCCACAAAGTCACCACGCTAACTGAGACATATGTGGAAAATTGTGCCTATCTCTTGCGGGTCTCAAAAGCCATCGTGTAAATGTGCCAAATCTATCTTGCACTCAAATAATGTCACTGCAAGCAAAACTGAACTGTTGTACCAATTCTGTGGTAAAAATCTGTCGCAGCTTGGATGGCCTGAAGAGTCACCTACGAACACATAGAATTTAAGAGGAGAGTAGGGGAGGTGAGGATATGAGACAAAGGAGGTGGTCATGTTCGAAACCGAGAGGACAGCCATCATATATATATATATATATATATGTTTCCAGTTTGATGTTTTCGTCAGTGAAAATGTATGGCACAAGGTCTAGTTAATGGGGTATTCAATGAGAATTGAACTCACTCGTGCTTGTAGTTTGAATGGTTTTTACTTACTTATGGTTTTTTATGAATGCTGGTCCTTCCGTTTTCTTAGAGTGTGTTTCTCCTTGTCTACTTTATCCCTCTTTTACTTTTGATATTTGATACGTTGTGTGTGTGTGTGTGTGTGTGTGTGTGTGTGTGTGTGTGTGTTTGTATTGGAGTGGTTTCGGATTTCACTAATAGTTATTTTTCTCTGTGCGTGTGTGTGAATGTGTGTCTTGAGATTTTTTTTGTATATATATATATATATATATATATGTTTGTTTCCATTTGTGTGTGTGTACGATTCATGTTTTATTCAACTTTTTGAATTTATCTATAAAATTCATTTTCTTATTTGAAGTAGCGTGTAGTCGTTGGCTTGATATATTGGCATTATCTAAAATTTACTTCGACTACATTTGTATAGGTGTTTCGATACATTTTATTATCTGCTTTCTTCTATTTTGATATTATTCCTGTATAATGATGTGCTTGTATTAAGGGCCTGCGTTGGTCCCATGAAAATTTCTTTGCATTCGCTACATTCAGTTATGTAGACTACTTATTTGAGTCGCAAATTAAGTTTTTATTAATTTTGAATTTGGTTTCCGTATTTTTAAAGGTAAAGGAGTTTCCTTCTATAATTATATCACATATTTTGCCTCGTTTATTATTGCAATTGGTAACTCTTTATGTTGTGTTTTCTCCGAACGTAGAAGAGGTGAGTATTCTTTTAAGATTTTTTGGGTTGTCTCTGGCTTTTAATGATTTTGTTGTGTCTAGTATTTCTTTGATTTAGTCCTTGTTTTTAAATTCTTCTAGATTTTTCATTATTTCTGTGAATAGTTCTGGATTATTTTTGTTGTAGGTTGCGACGTATGCCAGTGGTTTCTGGTTGTTGTGTTTTTTTCGAGATCCTTAATTCTCTTTGTAGTATTTTTCCTGCTAATTCCAATCCTTTATTTATGAGTATTGGGTATCTTCTCTGGTGTTGTGTTGTGGGTCGCCAAGAAAAAGGAAAACGCCAGCACTAATAAAAAACAATAAGAAAGTAAAAACCATTCAAACTACAAACACGAGTAAGTTCAAGTCTCATTAAATACCCTATTAACTAGACCTTGTGCCATACATGTTCTCTGACGAAAACATCAAACTGGAAGCATATATTTATAAATAAATATACAGACATACATAGATTGGTATATATATATATACACAGACAAAAATTATTAGAAAAAAAATTGTCACCAGTAAATTTCAAACCACACCACAACACATACACACTGAGAAAAAATCTCCAAGACACTCACGCACAGAAGTAAAATAACTGTTAGTGAAATCCAAAACCACTCCAACACACACACACACACACACACACACACACACACACACACACACACACACACACACACACACACACACACGCTACGACAAAAACATATCAAATATCAATGAGGGGTAAAGCAACTAAGGTTAAACACACTCTAAGAAAAAGAGAAGATACCCTCTATATAAACCCATAACCAACTGAAAATCATTCAACCTGCAAACACAAGTGAGTTCAAGTCTTATTAACAAGGCCTTGTGCCATATATGTTCTCTGACGAAAGCAACCAGCTGGAAACATACACGTATGTAGGAGCAAAATAAATAACTTCTAAAAAATACTACTCTCTTCGTGGACTTACTCATTTAAAATATATATATATATGTGTGTGTGTGTGTATGTGTGTGTGTGTACGTGTGTGTGTGTGTGTGTGTGTTTATCTGTGTGAAAATGTATAGAGATGAAAAGACACAAGGTACTATTTACCAACCCCTCCGCTCGGGCGGGATATGACACAAGGTCAATTTTTAAGCGGAGTTTAACAGGTTTGAATTCAGAGTTTTCCTTCTCCTAGACTAGTTGCCTCACCAAGGCTGAAGAACCTAGTCCGTCCTACTATTTACCCATAGCTGGAGGGAGAATAAGACACAAGGTGTAGATGGTTTCATACATTGAATTATTTGCCATTTCGGTTGTTAGAACTTCATGAGGTCGCGTAAGTTTTTAGATGAAAAGAAAAAGACGAGCAGGTTTTAAAACATCCTTTTCTGTTGTTAGCGTTCTGTTTCAAATTTGTGTGATGTAATTAGCGTTCCAAAATTTATTTGAAACAAAAACAAAACAAACAATCTCTCTATCTAATTATTTATCTATCTAGAAACTATGAAGCCAAGTTAATTTATATAAGGGATTTGGTAACTTTTCAGCATAAAACTGACCAAATAAGGAGAAAATTGAATAAACTAACATCTTGGAATCTTTAAAACTGTAGTAAGTGTTTTAATTTTGAAATGTAAATGTAAATGTTGTTTACATCATATATTTCCATACTGAGTTTTTCGGCCGTTTTATGAGTCATGCATTTTTTGTTTCGAAGATCATTTCCCCAAAATCTGGCTTTTTCGAAAGCGCATAAATAACTGTTTGTGTTTTATACAGGGAAGAACAGATAACAACATAGATGTTCAAAACACAATCTGCCTCTTTTCTTTTCCTCTTAGTTCACGAAATATACGAAATGGTAGAGTGATGGAGAGAGTCGAAGATGGCTGATTTTTTTTCTTAAATTAAAATAGGTTAATTTACAGACAAGATTTTAGTTACTGAAGGTATTGTGAGTCTTGTGAATTTTTATTTTTATTTTTAGATACATTAGGATACACGATACCAGACGATGGCATTACATCCGGTTTTAACATCAACTTCTAGCCCATATCTTTTGTGCCCCCCTCTCTTTTTTTAAACGAGTGAGAATCCATTGAAAGAATATTAATTTTTTTTTCTCTCTATCTGAAGAGGTTGGCGTTTTGTATGGAGTGGCTAGTTGAAATAAATTCATGATAGTCAAATAACAGTTTGTTGAGTTTTTCCGATTATATGAATTTGCTCTGTGTGAAATTTATATAATATTGATGTACAAATACATACAACACACACACACACATATATATATGGGTACATAAAAAGATCTGCTTCAAAATTATTGATATTGTACTGGAATATGTGAAACTAAAACCCTGTACAGACAAATGATTATATGATTATAGACAAAAAACTGCAATGGAGCATTGAAAATATACTTATGATTGCAATCAATCATTTAAAAAAGAATGAAATCTTAATATTAAATATCTCATTGATATGCTGTTTAACAAATAAACCAAACCTAATTAAACTGGGTGCCTTATACAGATGGCATAGTGCCACAGCTAAGCAAAATTCAGAGTTTATTTTTCTATGATAGTTTATTTTCATATATTCAGTAAACGCAAAAATATTAATGTAACCAATTAGATTTTAGCTGATTAGCATATAAGGCACAATGAAAGCAAAACGAGCAAATAAAATGAATATTTTTTGCTTTCAATTTTTCACCAACCCTAAGGGGATGTTACTTTAGACTAGCATCGTAATTCAAAACCCGGTCAAGAAAGATTTTTATTTTACCCTTTTTAAATATTTTTTCGTCAAATTTAATTGCTTATAAGGCAAACATTTCTTTCCAAAATGACGCAAGCAGGAATAACATTTCTAACACCTCCAAGATCAGATGAAGAGATTCCTGAAAGTCCTAAAACTGTGAAGCCAGTTGAAGAACTACTCACAGCCTTTACGGATTTAGATGACGATGACCTTGGATATTGTGATATGGATACTCTTAAGTATGTACTGAGGTGCTTTAGAGACGGACTGTTTGATTTCGAATTTCCAGTTGTCATGAAATGGATCAGACCTTATATCAAACTTGAGAAAGTCCCTTATAAAATAATCACTCCGATATTGGCAGAAAATCTCAAAGACCGGCTTTGGGGAAAGGGCCCATACTTAGTTCCACTGAAACGAAAGCGTACCCAGGAAAAAATGCGATCGTTGAACAAACCTAAATAACTATTTAAAAACCTTGTCCTTTCATTTTAATGGTACACGTATTTACTGAATGTCCGACTTCATTCTCAAACTCCCAAATAGTTTATAAACTGAATAACTTTCAACTTATTGATCTGAACATTTAACGTAGGTTGTCGGTGACATCTACGTTAACTTAGTGGCATAAAATGCTCTATTTGTAACAATTTGTTGAACGAATACACTTTCGGATGCTCTAAAGAATAAAAAGACCTTAATTCTTTAAAGGTAGGTAGCCCTTTACAGACTTTACACGAATACACCGTATTATCCTCTGAAGAGGAGTAAAGCGTAAGGTTAGCCGTTCATTGCCATTTAAGGTCCGCTCTCTACTGGAGGTAGTAATTTACTAAGCCTTTTGTTTAGATGTGGCACAAGGTTGTATGATTGGGCACCCATTGAGACAACCGGTGAAGGTTGGCTAGTCTAGCTTGCTAATTACACCATCTGCAGTGCCTTCCTGGATAGGTTGTATCCCTTTTTGGGTCTCGTGTAGGGGTCAAATAGAACTTTGCTTCCGCGACATCACCACTTATCTAATTCATCTTTGAAAGAAACTTTGCACAGAACACATCTATATTTAGATCATTGTCCAGGAATTCATCCGATATTCCAAAAATGCTGGGTTAGGTTACAACTCCTGAAATCAATTCGATCGAAGTTTTTACACTTATCAGGTCACTTGTTCTTAAAATACTACATAAGTGCCCCCACTAATAAACAGTAAATTTCCAATTCATGGTGAAATATTAAGTTAACATTGGAAACTTCATTTATTCTGAAAGTTTCGGGTAGATCACTTTTTAAAGTAAAATAGCTAATTCTAATCTCTTAGACACTTAAGCTCATTAGTTTTATCACTCATTGTATGTACTCCAATCTCCATCCCATGACATTAATTCTGGCCTGAGTTGTATTCTGAGGTCTTATAAGGTATTACATATCTTCAAGACAATTAAATACTTTGACAATTAGTGTTGGATAGAAATACTTGATACCATAGTTGGAATTGAGATTTGAAAAAGACCTGTAAGGGGTTAGATTGGCTAAAAACCAATCGGCCATCAAGCTTATATAACACATTCTGAGCTTATCTAGTAAGGCTTTAAGCGCTACTGTATAGATCAGGTCCACCCTAAAAGTACTGCTCGTGCAGTTGGACCATATCTCAGCACAAGTTATAGGCCCTTAATAGGATAGAATGAGATCTGGTCTGGTTTCTCTTCAACCACTCTCCCATCGCCCTAGTATTGGTTTGTCACTTCTCTCGCCATCCAAGAAAGACAATTAGCGGAGCTCCCCATAATACGGTACGAATTTAAGTTTTTGGTTGAAACCAAGACTTGCAAATTGCAAGCTCAACCCAAATTGGTAAATTGGAACACTCTTCAGTGAATATTTTCCAATTCATATGAACCGAAATCCAGTAATTTCTTATTGACCCTGAAACACTGGTCATTCCCTGTACATCTACATTCCTTTCCTTAACTATATGGTATATTAGTTCGCGAGTTACTTACATCAAGCTAGATTCCTATTTGGTGTCTTAATCTCTACCTTTGTTCCAATCTTAGTAAACGATTCGATTTTATTCTCCACCTAGTTCTGTTCATAACTAACTCGTATATAAATGTGCCCCGAAATGGACTCTTCTCACACTTGGGAAGATTTCTTTCAGCCTTCGTTGGTAGTTTTGACTTTGGGTCTCGTTAAATCTAAGTAAAAGATTTATTTTTAATTTTTTAAAGTCTAGTCTTAAGGTTCCTTTAGACTTGCATGTCTGACTTCTAAATCTACAAGGAGGAAAAATGGAAGTTTTTTGCTTTGCTCGGTTGAGGTCCAATAATTAACTCTTGAACATTTGTGTATTAAAAAATATCTTGTATTTGTGTTAAACAAGCAATATGTATAGATAAGCCTATTCCAACGTTACTCAAGTGATTTCGATATCGCACAAATTGCCATTCCGTTGGTAATAAATTTACTAAAGATTCATAAAATTGAAAATTACACCTATAATCTTAGCTATTCTTAATTGCGGCAAAATATTTTTCCTTTTAGGTTATAAGAGAATTTTGAAGTCTTGAGTTTTTAAGAGTTGATATACCACAAGCTACTAAAAATAAACTGTTAACGCGGTATATCCATTCGTTGTATGAAAATCTTTTGGATTTCAAGTGTCTTAAAATGATTTAACCTCTGCCATCGTAAACGCCTAGATTTGTGCTTTTCACAATAGACATGAACGGTGTTTCAAATTATCCGTAACTGTTTTTGTCAGCTAAGATGCAATGGTAACCCAAATTGAAAAATCGAAACGATTCTTGCTTATTCTGTTATTTTATTGCTCACTCAATAAATCCAATTTGGCTAATGAATTTATCCATGCTCTAATCAAATGATTGTAATCTTAATTTCTGCAGGTTTTGAAATGCAGTTAAGCATCTTTTTAAAAAATCAACTGCATTTGACGGCAGACCAATGATGTGAAACACACTGAAGGATCCTTTTTTATTAAAGGAAATAACGCTTAAAACTGTAAAATGTTTTTTTCATAACTCTTACGAATTAAGATTTTTATTCACGCGTATCAATTTTTTTTTTTTTTTTCGGCTGGAACGAATTTTATAGAAATGATAAAACTTGAATGGACGAACAAAACTTTGGCTCAAGTACAAGGTATAACTGCATAGTGAATGATGCGAAATTCCTCAAATACATGACTTGGTTCAACTGACTTCGTGGTTGAAGCTTTCGTGTGCGTAGTATCCGAAAAAATCACTTGATTTTAAGACAAAAAGGCTTCAGTATTGCATTTTAACTATATTAAAACTAAATATTTGAGTCTTATTACTGTTACTTTTTCTTTTTCAGATTTACGAGGAAGTAATGTTTCAGAAACATGAATTGTTCTGCGCTCACAACTCACTTTATCTAGTTTTTTCAAAATGATTTTTTTCTCAATTAAATGAAAGATCACGGCCCTTCAGCGACACAAATTTCTGGCTGAAGATAAATCTTGACTGCGGGATCGGATTCGATTTTTTATCACTAAAAAAACTTTAAATAAAATGCTAAATTCGCTTCATTAAAAACCAAATGTATCTAATCACCAAACATTAATACCGTTGTAACATGTGCGACAACCCACCACCTCCCTATGACTTAGATAGCAAAACTATCTCCGGTAAAGTAATATACGAAATCTTTATTCACGGAGATTCATGAATGATACTGTCGTAAAAAAAATGGAAATAATTCTAAAGCCAACTCTGTATTCTCACACAGATACCTTTAAATTTTATTTCAATATAACTAGGGAGTTTGTCGTACGTTAGCGTTTTACATGTCTAAGTTTGACTGAACGCCTTACCTTAGTACAGTGAATTAGGCACTCCTTCACGTTTGAGGTAGGTGGGAGAGTTGCTACCTCCCACTATCCAAGGACTTCTGCTTTAGCAACACTGGTCAGTAAGCATGCTTGGTTGCAAAACTCGCAACACCTGTAACCGTCAACCACCGCCAGTGCTTTCTTATAAATACTACAACAGTATAGAAATTCTAACAATTTTCTTTTATTTCATTCATAACTACTTCAAAAGCAAACGCAGGTTCATCAAATTGACTCGTTCAGATATTGATGACGTTAAAGATACAGCGGATTCTATTAAGGTAATATCTAACAAGTCGGATTTTTCAAATTAATAATCCTCTTTAAATGTTGACATAAAGGTTGTACAATCGAACGTTGAAGACAGTTGAGGCTTCAAAATAAATTTTATGGATTTTTCTTCGGAAAATATTTTACCTCGCCCGAACAATCTACTGCAAAAGCAAATATTAAAGTTTAGAAGAGTTGTTTCTAAATTCAACCTGTTTTGGAGTAATTCTAGTTATTTAATCGCCAACGGAACCACGTGTATCTGAAAAGCTTTAACTTCGTGGACGCAGTTCAGTACTTTGGCCATTACAAGAAATCTGAGGAACTAATCCATAGTCTCCTATAAACACGGGTGGACGAACCTATTTTTCTGACAATAAAAACTAGCTGGAGTTAAAGTAATTTTTCCTGTTAATCAAGTTTTGGTTCCACTGACTTCGTGGTTGAAGATTTCGTGTGCGTTGCATCCGAAAAAAATCACTTAAACTATATTTGTATCTCCCAATTAAACCGTCAATTCCTTGTCTCGCTCGTATTTGATAAATTTGGATTTTTGGGACATGGCGAAGTGGTGCGATCTTTGGAACTGACTTCCACTAAAAAAATAGGAGGCAGGCAGAATCTTAATAGTTTTATTCAAATTTTATATGGAACGCAAGTCTTACCAAAATATTAATTCGCAGTCTTTTATTTACATATTTAAAATATTGTAACATCTGACTTGAAAATATATTCTCAAATTAAGCAGAGCTTAAATATACGCAAAAATGAGATTTTATAAAATATGTGAAACAAAAAATACTTAAAATTTTAAGTTTAAATTTTCTTTGATAGCGAAAAAACAGAATCTTAATTAGGACTTGCTGAGAAGAGTGGATAGTTTGACAAATTTCCTGAATAAGTCTTTCCTTTTCGAGAAAACTGTAAAAAGTTATTGTGCTTTCAAAACACAATTCAGCTTGGTCAATCAAAATTTGACACTAATCTGTTCTTTCTACACGCCCCAGTTCATTTGTTAGTAATTGTACAACTTTAGAAAAATTGGTTTTGGTTCTTAAGTTAAGCTATATCTTTTTAATAATCTAATCACCATAAGTATCTAAAATAAAATACGCGTAAGAAAAAAATAGGATCTGCGTAGTCGTAATAAAAATTACTTCAATAAATAATGTAATAAAGGATATTAGAAGCTGCGTTTTGACATTCAATTTCCACAATTAACCTCACTTACTAAGTTGCCTGGCTAGAATTAAAAGAATACTTTTCGATGATTGAACTAACGATGGTCAGCTCGCCTAGGTGGATACTTTCATAACTTTCAAGTTAACTCAGTTTTGATAACAAAATTCAGTCGTTCAGCAAACATGGAGACTACTCTATTCCATTTCAGACATTCCTTCAAATGGTCAACGACTGTTGACGATTTTTTTCTTTGAAAAAAAATGACCGAGAATCGGTATTAAAAGTTAAATGCTATAATAAACCATCGAAAGCCGTAATAGTTGAAGAGTTATTCCCCTTGAAAATTTTCTCCCTTTAACTTTAGAGAAACTTACAAATTATTTATAATCTAAATAGTGGGAGAAAATGAATGACTCTTTAAAGATGG
>CAUZXS010003084.1:5000-40064 GCA_963585895.1 Sepioteuthis lessoniana | reverse complement strand
TGTCCGTCTGCTCGTCTTTGAGTATATTATATTATATCATATATAATAATATATATATATATTATATATAAGTATATATATATATATAATTATATACTAGTATATTATAATATATTATAGTATATATATATAATAGGTAGAGAGAGAAGTGACTGAAGGAAGCGCTTGTGGTTTAATTGTTATCGTCCCATGAAATTAGACTCGGTGACGTGCCGATTTCATGTCATTTCTCAGCCCGTTTTCATTTTTCATTTGCAAAATTTCTTGAGAAATATATATGTAATAAATTATTTGCCCTACAGCTATTTGTTAATTGTAGAACAGATTGGGTGTTTAAACCTGCTAATACAATCAATCAAGCAGAAAGAAAACTTTGACATGAACCAGTTAAACTATTAAACTATTAATGAAAATTACACTTTGTCTAATCCTTACTCCATTTGGACGGATTATATATATATAAAGAATTATATATCTAATGCCATGAATTATTGTTTGTGACCCCTGGGTTTTATGGAGTTTTGACAAAAAAAACAATCATCAGGCAAAAATAATTTTGTTAACCTGCCTGATGATTGTTGTTTTGTAAAAAATCCATTGGAACCCAGGGGTTTGCAGACAAAATTTCCATAGCATTAAATATATATAATCTATTATATGTTTAGATTATAATTATTATTAAATAATAGCTCTATCCTAGATTTTGAGCACCCTCCATATGATATTGCACTTGATTCGCCACAAACCTGCAAAATCATTTAGTGACTACAAACACTTGGTGTAAAACCTCACACACCACATACAAACACACACACACACACACAACACACACACACTACACACACACACACACACACACGTCCTCCCCCTACAATTCCGTATAGTAGCTATTTAAAATCGAGCCATCTGGTCACCCTCAACTACGATCACCAACTTTACTTACTATAATATATACATCATATATAGGACGTTTGTATAGGAACGTGCACTTATATATATATATTACACATTATATATAATATATATATAGTATATATAATATATATATATATATATATATATATACTATATTATATATATATATTAAACAATAGCTGACCACTGAAATTAATTTACCTCTCCTACAGCAGGTTTTTTTTTTTTTTGTAGTTTTTTGTATATTCTTGGGTCGTGATACAATCTACGTGATGGATATAGTCTCAAGATCAAAAGATCCACAAGAACTGAAATAGTTTCGAAGATAGGATGCCATGTCTTCCTGCGTGTATGTTTTCTGAAATCGGCTTTCAAGCTGGTTTTTTTCGATAAGTCTAAATTAGCTCGAAATAATTATTTTCCTGGTTCTATGAAAATAAATAAATAAATAATAACCTTCAGATCAAAACAGATATATTCAATAATTTCTTCTCTTTACCATCATATGTCATTTTTTATTGAAATGCTATTACCGGAATATAAATGAGTAAAAGTTTGGCGCTTGCTTTTGCTTTTTTTTTCGTAGGAAGGAATGTTTGAATTATATTTTCTGGCAAATACAAATGAATAAATATAAGATTGAAATAAAAAAGGAGCATTTTTTAAAAATCATATATTAAGTTACATGGAATTGTATCTTCAGGTTTCTATTAAATAATGATTGTAATATTCATATATAACTCACTACGTACATTTAGTACTCAATCATACTTGCGTGATGTAAATGTGCCTTAGTGACATCGTTGTAAGCGAACTCGAATTTATGTTACGATATTAGATTCACTTTCTAACTTATATTTCTGGGCAAGTAATAAATTCCTTTATCCTGTAAGTGGATGAGTTAAATGGTTCACCAATTTCCTTAGACAAGGATGCCTTTGGCATTAAATTACCAAAGAAGACTGGCTTGCCATTAAAACAAATCAGACAAAACAAAGCATTCTTCTACGGGTTTTCCTCTGTGACAGTAATTCACATCAAATCATCAAGACTCTTCGTAGGCTATCCGAACAACATTATTACTAAGTTGTTCATCTGATCTTCTTTTCTGCTGTCTGTATTTCAATTTCATAGGTACTTTTTCAAAGGTTCCTAATATTATTTGTATCACCCTGACCTTTAAGGTCCCCAAAAGTTTGAATAACGAGTTAGTATCTTTAGTTGTTTATTCTCTCTGTTCAGTTGATGAGGCCATGGAAACAGGTGAAAATGCAAAACAATACAACGTCTGGAATGGTTTCTTCGTTCAAGTTGGAGCTGACATTTTCCGTATGTTTAAATTGTTTCTCTCTCTCCTTGTACTCCAGTCACTAAAAGAAAGAAAGCGTGAATTGAGAAGCACATACTCTTACAGTGGGGGTCACAGAATACCCAAAGAACACTTGCGCCTGGCATAGGCGATATTGTCAAGCCATTGCCTGACAACCGTTGGACTTTGATCGAATCTGAAGTCTTTATTAAGTCCATATCAACTACAGTTTTCAGTCCGGACTACTATGTGGAACAAATCTTTGCTATAACTTTATCAACTCTATGTGAAGTCTATCTATTGATCGAAGTTTGGTTTTCTTTTATTTTTCCTCTGTCATCAACTGGAGTAGCGAATTTATCTTGATGAAAATTTAAGTGTCTTATACAATCCCCATAGGTTCGCCTTTTGCAACTCGTTTTGCCTACTCTTAGATTTTATTTGTGGCAATTTGCTACATTCTCAAATTATATTGTTTTGTTTTATTTAGTTTTATGGCATATCGAACATTGTTGGTTATCTAATGCCAAATATCATATATATATATATATATATATATATATATACAAGGTTCATTAAATAAGTTTCCAGGCTTTTTTTTACATCGGCACTTATATGATAGTACACACATGAAACTCTAGCCCCCTTCGAAGTAATCTCCTCCGGCTGAAATGCACTTCTTGTACCATTCCAACAACTTCTCGAAGGCCCCATGGATGTCCTCTTCTGTGAGTGTGTCAATGACCTTCCTCACAGCTTCTTTCATCTCATCAATTGTCTCATAACGACAGCCTCGGGTCTTAGGAAATAAGTAAAATCACAAGGAGCAAGGTCTTGACAATAGGGAGGCTGAGAAACTGTTTGATTCCCATTTTGCTCAAATAGTCTGTGACAGTTGCATTGTCATGGTAGAAATGCCAATGGCCCGATTTTGAAAAGTGTTGGCCTCTTCCGAGGGAATTTCTTCCTGAACTCCCTTAAAACCTCAACATAATAACCCTAAGCCTTTGGCCTATCAAATCTGATGCTCTGACTTCCTTACCCCTCCCACACCTCTCATCATCCCTCACAGACCCCTAGTAATCCTTGAATCACTTATGCCACATAAAATCTGATGCTCCATTCATGCAAAATGGTCCAAAAGCTTTCTGAAGCATTCCATACGTTTCTGTGGCATTATTTTTCAAGTTTGAAACAGTTTTATAGCATATGGTTCTAAATTGTCCTCACGTCCAGATTGCATTTTTGAAATTTACCAGCTGTGACAATAAAGCTTTAGTATTGTGTATTCCAATTCCTGCTGTAGCTGTTAATTTAAACTTGAAATCATGAATATTGGTAAGTCATCTCATAAGGTGTATAGCAATAACATACTGAATTTTCAAGAGTCTACACCAATTTTAAATGCCTGTATATAAAAGTGTGAAAACTTATTAAATGCACAATGTATTACCCAGTTCCATATAATACAGAAGACTGTGGTCTAATAGTAGGTAGACCCATACCTAAGATTAAAAATGGTAGTTGATGCCTCCTTGGTTAAAACTCAGCATTATAAGGTATAGACAAATCAAGGGTAATTGGAGTAATAAAGGGAATGTAATAATACCCTCAGTAAACCTTGTAATAGCTATTAAAAGTGAGATTTCGGTTTATCCTCGGCTATATTCGGTCAAATTAAACAATATATATATATATATATATATAATATATATATATATATATATATATATAATGAGTGTAGGGTCTGAATTTGTTAGTGAATGTTTTGACAAATTTTGGTAATTTTTGGCCCTTATTATTATCGCTTCCCAATGACACCATCATTATGTTTTTGTTTTTTTTCTTCTAATTATAGAAATACTTTTTTTCTACAGTTTTTTTTTTAGTTTTCAGCCCTATATTCGCCCCAACTAAAGATCACGTTTGGCATGTTTTACTTTATGAGTAAAGCATATCATTTTATAATCTTTCGTTGCGTGTCACTTGATGTGAGTCATTGCTTACACACACTTAAGACGGGAAGTGGTTTATTTGTCATAATGTTAAATGCATTTGTAAGTAGTTCAGTAGAGAAAGCTTATCTGTTCAGTAACCGGGAAGTGGACTTTTTCCAAAGGGTACAATGTTGATTGCATGCTCCTATATTCACAGTCTTCTCCATGGCGTACATTAGATAATTATCAAACAATCACCTGTAATCTCTGCTGCAATCACTGCGTCGTTTGAAAATTATTTTGAAAAAATGTCTCTCTTTAGTCAACAGAAAAGGAGGTATCCTCTATCATGATAATGCAAGTTTTAATACATGCTAATTGAATAATAATTTCTTTGATGATCTCGATTGGAAAGAAGTGCTTCATCTTTCATATTATCTTAACTTTGGTTTTTCTAAAGAGAAGACTACAGAATAATCTTGATGGGATTTGATTTACACTAGAGAAAAGGTTGAAGACATGTTGGGCTCATACTTTGAATCAAAACCTAAAGATCTTGACAAGCGTGTCATCTATTGACTTGTTAACAAATTCAATTAAATTAGGTTTTCGCAAGATGCAAAGTTTAAGTTAACGATTAAGAATGTTTACCAAGCACATGTTTTATATTATTATAAAATACTCAATAATTTTGAATAACATTCATAATTAACCTTATATATATATATATATATATATATATATATATATATATATATATAGATGTGCAAGGAAATAAGCCTTAAGTAAAATATTGATATATGTGTATCATAGAAATGTTACAACACAACTTATAAGTGAGTAAAATGAATCTAAAATAAAGAAAGAAATGAACAATTGTACGTCATTAGAAGACCAAATTATGTCCCTCTTGATATGATGATCAAATCAGAATGAAGAAACACAATAACATAAACATTGAGAATTTAAATTGGATTTGGAAAGAATAAGCAACATTTGGAAATAACTATTCAAAATATATTTTAGAAAAAAAATAATTGTATGATTTTATATTTGTCTTCAATCTGAATAACAATATGGGTGTGTTGGTGGGCTAGAGCTTGATATATATATATATATATATATATATATATATATATATATATATATATATATATATATATATATATATATGTCTGGGTGTCTGGGTCTATGTGAGAGAAAGAGAGAGAGAGAAAGAGAGAGAGAGAGAGAGAGAGCATGGAAGAGATAGATTGTTTAAGAGAGAGAATAAATAGCTGCATGTACGTATATCGGACAACTCAACAAATATAAATCAATATTGAGACTCAATATATCAATATAAAAGTGTGTTAACTGTTATTCGAATAGATCTCAGTAATAAACTCAGACTAGCCCAAACTTATTTTCTGTACGGTCTCAACCCAATTCCTGATATCTCAATTAACACTGCTACATGTTTAGGATAATATATTTCAGTTTTGTCTCAGTTTAACTCGTACACACACACACACACACACACACACACACACACACACACACACATATATATATATATATATATATATATAGAGAGAGAGAGAGAGAGAGACAGACAGACAGATAGACAGAGATACTAGAATCCGCGGTTTTATAATAAAGTCAACCTCTGTATATTTGACTAATCTTGGACTACCTCTAGCAGAAAATTGGAAATACATAAAAAAATATTCAAGGTGATTATTTTAGTGCATCAGCGTGGATATGCCAAACCCATAGTTACGATGATTCAACAAACACTGGTAGTCTTAAGATACTGTTGTGGCGTTCCGGGCTACTGGTAATGATGCTTCGGGCTGAAACCATGCCTGAACAGAAAGTCATCATCTAATGAAAGTTTGTTTTTTTTTATAGCAAAGCTGCTGTAAAAACATCAGTCATTGTTGATAATCATATATATATATATATATTATTATATATATACATATATATATATATAGAATACTCAGTCCAGTTAAACCGGAGTTAGGAGTAATTCCATCAGGACAAGAAATTATTCGACAATGAATATTTAAATCTTCCTGGTAAAGAGCTCAATGTACCAATATACAGAGCAATAATTTCTTTAAGAAAAAACAACGAAACCAATCACAAAGGATTATAAATTTATTTCAATCCCTGTTACGCATTTTTGAAATTTTCAAAAACACGAAAAAAAATTAACAGGACTTCATCAGATCAATTAGATAAAAAAAAACTAGAGTAGACACATAAGAGTGGGAGTGGATAGAAGAGTGGGAGGGGATAGAAGAGTGGGAGGGGATAGAAGAGGGGTGAAGAGTTATCTCTTCATTAAGCCCACTTCCGTTTTAAATTTAAATTTTAGGTTGGCAATGTAGTAAATTTATGTTAAAACAATTTTTTTTAAATTAATTTTACAAATAGACTTAAATTACAGATATTTTTAGTTAGATTTAAATTTTAATTAATAATCTCACGTAAAGATGCAGTAATAGATATATCAAAACAAAAACAAATATTTAATTTACTTAAATATTTTAAAATTTCAAAAATATTTAGAAGGCATAAATCAGTTACATTTTTTATGCGTAGTACAATATATATTATATGCTTTTTCACAATTTTCTATCTAACAATTTATTTTATTTATTCTCAAAATTAACTCTAATTCTCAAATAAATTTATGCTTTTAAATTTTTTTTTTTTTCTTAATTATTTATAGTTTAAATTTGGCCCTATGTCTACACCTGGCTATTAGTTCATTTCTCTTATTCAGTAATATTTTTGGCTCAGGAAAAAGCAAAATGTGGATCTTTGCTTCAAGACATAGATTGCACCTACTATCGAAAGATTTTGGGGTACTAGATCTTTTCAATATGGACCATTAAATGTCAGGGGTTAACCCTTTATTTTTTAATCCCCAATAATGTTTTGATAGAGCAGTTTGATTTTTTTTGATGCTCATGGGAGAAGGAATATTTATGATTTCCGTACCTAATCTTAAAATTAGTAGATGAAAACGCCAATATAATATTTCTTATCACTTATGTCCTCTTTTGGATAAATAATAGCTTGATATACTACGTTATCTAAATTACACAAACCATCCATTGGACAATCACTTTGAGATTTACAATCACATTCTATTTTTTTTACTATTAATATTATTATTATTTAACTCGGTTATGAAATTTATTAATTAATTCATTAATTAACAAAATATAACAAATGAAATTACTAAAGAAAATAATAATTACGTTCAAAAAAATAAAAATAGAAAAAGGAAAATTATATGGTTTAACCCCCTTTTTGTAAACTAGCCAATATAGATGTAGGTAAATATTTTTTGAGACTGATAGATAAACATTTTAAACAAGATAATATATTACATAAAATATTTAATAGGAAAACCTTGAAAATAAGTTATTCTTGCACTAAAAATATTTCTCAAATAATAAATAAGCCATAATAATGAATTAATTAATAAATAATCCTAATCATTTCAATAAAGTATTTGTTACTTTTTAGCATAAATTTGTCTAAATAAGGAAATACATTTGAAAAAGCTGAGCCTTTTATTATTTTCATTTGAAATGATTCTAGATATAACAATTTTCCGAAGTTTCTGTTTTATCTGTAAAACCTAGCACCTTGAAATCTTATGAATTCGAATTGTAATTAGTCCTTAAATTATTTCGGCCCAGGCCATAATTTGATATTCATTTTTTAAGAGCTGTACATTCATAGATCTTTGACAGGAATTACGGGATGTTTCATTCATACGAGGTGCATACGATAAGTTTCAAAACTTTTTTCGTATGGACACTTTTATTGATAGTACACACATGAAACTCTAGTCCCCTTTGAAGTAATCTCTTCCGGCCGCAATGCACACGTTGTACCGTTGCAAACAACTTCTGGAGAACCCATGGAAGTTTTCTT
This sequence comes from Sepioteuthis lessoniana, assembly GCA_963585895.1. Taxonomy (NCBI): domain Eukaryota; kingdom Metazoa; phylum Mollusca; class Cephalopoda; order Myopsida; family Loliginidae; genus Sepioteuthis; species Sepioteuthis lessoniana. The sequence goes on along the minus strand of CAUZXS010003084.1, from coordinate 31,961 downwards.
GTGTGAGCATGTCAATAACCTTCGTCACAGCCTCTTTCATCTGCTCAATTCTCTGATAACGACAGCCTCTGACCCTAGGGAATAACCAAAAGTCACAGGGAGCAAGGTCTGGAGTATAGGGAGGGTGAATAACTGTCTTGATTCCCATCTATGTCAAATAGTCTGTGACAAGGATGGAGTTGTGGACTGGTGTATTTTCCTGGTGGAAATGCCACTGACGCGATTGCTGGCCTCTTCCTACGGAATATCTTCTTGAACTCCCTTAAAACCACAACATTAGTAACCCTAAACCTAAGGCTAACCCATTAGCCAATCAACTCTGGTGTATTGGCTTCCTTACGCCTCCCACACCTCTCATCATCCCTTACAGACTTCCTGCCTTCCTTGAATCTCTTATGCCACTCAAAAACTGATGTTCGTTTCATGCAACATGGTCGAAAAGCAGCATGAACCATGCCATATGTTTCTGTGGCATTTTTTTAAAGTTTAAAGCAGAATCTTATTGCATACCGTTCTTCTAAAGTGTCAGATTCCATTTTTGAATTTCACCAGCTGTGACAATCAGGATTAAGTAGGGTGTGTTCCAATTCCTTCTATATCTGTTTATTTGAACCTGAAATAATAAAAATTGGTCAGTCATCTCAAAAGATGTATAGCAATAACATACTGAATGTTCAAGAGTCTATGTCAATTTTAAATGCCCATACGAAAAAAGGCATGAAACTTATCGTATGTACCTCGTATATCTTTATCCTAATCCACACATTCGGTACTGTAAACACGCAGCTTTTATATTGGTATTGTTATTTTTGTTATTAATTAAATTCTTTCTTTTTTTCAAGAGTTAGTGATTGTTTCGATTCCCATATTGATTAAGTTCATTTTTCGATGATATTTGCGGTTAAATTGATAGATGAAGTAAGATATCTATGTATTGAATTATTCTTGGAAAAAAATGTTTTGAATTTTTACAGCTTTTATTTTAGAACGTTGTATTAAGGATAAAAGATAGGGAAGTTGAGTAAAGGAATTTTCTATATTGTTCAATTCATTATCTAAAAATTTAACATTGTAATCAAAACCTACCTACGCAAATACCTATGATTATTTCACTGCTTATTTTGGTGTTATGGAGCAAGAAAAAAATGTGTCTGGTCACTTTACATATGCAACACACACACACACACACACACACACACACATACACACACACACACACATATATATATATATATATATATATATATATATATATATATATATATATATATATAATGTTTGTTGTAGGAAAATAATAAAAGTATATTTTAAAATAGGTATGTCCAAGAAAGGATTTGTACTTTTTGAATTTGTTTATTTTGCTAATTAATTAATTAAAAAAATACAAATTCCTTGTGGAGCTACCAATTTTAATATATATATATATATATATATATATATATATATATATATATATATATATATATATATATATGATTAATGGAGCAAATATATCTAAATTAGAATAGCGTTTCTGGTCTAAGGGTTCATCAACTACAGTTCAATTTTACGTCATATATCAAAATACCAATATGGAGATAATTCGATACATATTGTTATTCTGTTTCTTCCTGGTGATCCACTCGGTGAAACTTCAGTGGATTTGTCTAACTCTGAGGGCTTTACTGTTTTAAATCCACTCTACTTACTTTTCCGAGCACATTTTATGCTTAGCATAGTTGTGTCTGTCGTTTTTTATTGTTTTTTGTTTTTTTTCCAAGGCATCGAAAACCTATTTGATTATTTCAAATAGTACGGAGGTCTTTTCTTTTATGATTGAATTTTTTTCTCAGATATCAGTTTATACAATTTTTATTTGCAAATTGTATCATCTGGGCTTTTTTTTTACATTATCAGGATCTTATAGGATAATTGTGTGTGTATATATATATATATATATATATATATATATATATATATATATATATATAACATGTAGGTTGTCACTAAATCACTTTATGGGTTGGTGGCGAACCATGTGCAATATAACATGGAGAGTGCTCAATATCTAGGATAGAGCTGTTATATAATAATAATAATAATAATAATAATAATAATAATAATAATAATAATAATAACTAGGATAGAGTTATTACATTTTCGATTCATTTCATTTTCTTAACTACCTGACAATTGTTTTGCAAAAACTCCTTGAAACCCAGGGTTTGCAGTTTAAATTCCATTAATTATATATATATATATATATATATATATATATATATATATGTATATATATATATATGTGTGTGTGTGTGTGTGTGTGTGTGTGTGTGTGTGTGTGTGTGTGTTCCAGTTTTATTTCAGCAAATTTTCGGATTTCTGATCCATTTAAATTCTATTCCTAGCATAATTCTTTGAGTGCACACATATTGTGCATGCTACTAACCGTCTTATTTTACACTTTTATCATCCCCGCGAAACCCAGGAAGGTGTTTTTGTATTTCTCTCTATTATTCTCACCCGTTTTCTGTTTAGCTGAAAAAGTGACTTTCTAAATATTGCAGACATGTTTTTCCCTAAAAGAAACAATATGGGATCCGCTCTTATTGCTTGGACATATTCGTCAATTTAGACATGAAAATCCTAATGTTCTTTTACGTTTTCTATCATTTTCTCAGACATAGGCTCATATTTACAAATAACCTTTTTTTGCCTGGTCTATTCTTCGCCGTTTTGTTATTTCTTGTTTATGAGTGTGACTACTCTTCCGCATCTAGTTTTATAGGATTTTTGAACTAATTCCCAACATATTGTTATACTGTTTCATTTGAATTTTTCTCACCAGTTTTGTGTGGTGGTTTTTCATTGAATTCTGAGTCACATCAAATCTCAAGTCTCAAGTATGCTTCTAAATATTATTTTAGCAGTGTGGTAGTCTGGATGTTCACGTTTTGCTCATGGATGTTCAGTTATTTGTGAACCGTTTTAGGGGCACAGACAGTTATTTATATCACTGTCACCTTGATCCCGATATTCGTTGATATTTTCGCTTTCATTCACTTTCACACGTTATTTCATTAGAATAGCAAAATCCACTTGATGAAAAAAGATTCTAGCAAAACAGTTCGAGTTCTCGTATTCTGTTTGGGATTTTGTTTTCCGATCAAGAAAATTCTCTGAGTCTCATTTTCTCGGAAATAATATGGTTTGTGACTATAAACTTGCCAATATGTTGAAATTTTAATCTCTTAAATAATTTCTAGTGAATCGCTTTTCTCACACAATCGTGAATTCTATTTGAGTCATTTTGCTTCACTTGCTTATTATATAATTAAAATGTTCATCTCTTTCATCACATAACCTACATTTCCTATTCTTTAGCGAGTAATCAACTTTTACTTCGATTTAATTACTTCTTATGAGATTATTTTGTGCTAGTATTAAAAATGTTTCGCCTTTCTTCGTCTATTGTCTATTTTTTTTAATGATTTCCACGGTAACTTGTGTGCCATTTTCTTGGTTTTTCGCTTGAAATATCAATACATGCGTTTTCCATCTCATTTCTCTTTAATTTTTGTTTTTTCTAATTTATCATTACTCATTTGAGAGTTTTTCACACCAGCGTTTGCTGATAGTTTTTCACTGGAATTTGAGTGACATGTCTCCTCAAGTTGCCAGGACTCTTCTCAATATTTTTGCCAATTTTAATAATGATGTCGTTTGGATGATCCCCACTCGTCTTCTTATTCCCAAGTCCTCCGGTCTCATTATCAATCTTTTCGTGACTATATCAAGTGCATCAATTACTATTGGCATCAAGGTCACTTTCATGTTTCATTGTCTTTTCAGTAATCTTGCAAGGTCGAGGGATTTATCATTCTTTTTACTTTCTTCTTTCTTTTCACCTTCTTCTTTTTTTCTATTATTATAATCAGCATTATTAACCCCTTTTTGAATCTTTCACACCAGCGTTAGCCGATGGTTCTCACTGGAGTTTTAGTGACAGAAAGTCTATTCAAGTTTCATGAACTCTTCACAGTATTCTGGCCGATCTCAAAATTATTTCTATTATTAGTATTATTATTAGGAGACTTTTTCATATCGGCGTTAACTAATGGTCTTCCATTGGAGTTTGAGTTGCCGCAAGCTTTATGTCACCATATATTTTTGAAACACAACTAGAATTTAATATTGATTAACAGAATGATTACCAAAGTTAGAAGGTAGGTAACTGCTTCGACTTTATGGAACATAGTCTCCAGTGAATGCTCTGCCGGTGATAGCTAATCATCGCATACGGAGGAAAGCAAAAGCACAACTTTACTCATGGATTCAGACCTTTGTTACTGTATTCTCTCCGTTCAGTTCATAGGGTCGTGGAAGCAAGTGAAAACGCATAACACATATAGAGTAGCTTCTTAGTTCAATTTGGAACGGGCACTTTGTGTATCTTTAAATTGTTATCTCTCTCTCTCTCTCTCTCTCTCTCTCTCTCTCTCTCTCTCTCTCTCTCTCTCTCTCTCTCTCTTTCCCCACTAGTACTCCTGTCACTAAAAGAAAAAAATGCGAATCGTGAAGCCCATAGTGTTATAGTGGGGTTCATAGAATATCCAAAGCACACTTGCGACTGGCGTAGGCGGTATTGCCCAGCCAGTGTCCCTCATCATTTGGAATTCGATCAAATCTAGAGACATTGGTAAGTTCATATAAACTATTAGTTTAAGCCTCGATTACTATATGGAACACATATCTGTTATAACTTGCCCACTGGCCGGAATATTAAACTTTATCAACTCTTTTTTCGTCCGTTCGCTGTTTTCTTTTTAACTTATCTGTATGCACCACGAAAAAATTTGATTACAATGTTATACTTTTATTCTAATGTTTATCGTCGGAGAAAATGGACCCAGGGACTCGAGTTCAAATTATGAAGGAGACTATTTGTAATCCCTGTAGTGCTAATACTCACGGGAAAGATATGCATCCGATTATATTCCCTCCAGTTATGGGTAATTAATTGACCAGATTGTCTCTTTAACCTTGAAATAGTAACCTATATAGGAGAAGGAAAACTCAGATATTAAGCTTGACCTTGTCTCGAATCCTACTCGTGCGGAGTTGTTGTGTAAATATATACAGTTTTTTTTTTCTCAAGCGAAAAAAAATGATAAGAAATCAGTGAAGAGATTATTCTGCCCAAGTGTAAAAACAGAATGCAAATACCGTTCGCATTGAAACTGTTTGAGGTTACTATATTTTGAATTTTTTTCTTTTTTTTGTATTATCTACAGAAAACAAAAAATATTTTCTCACTCTTTAATTGTTATATGACATTTGCATAGAGAGAAAAACCGATCTCTTCGTAGTGTAAAGTTATATGTTTCTGCTCCCTACCGTTAAAAAAACCCAAAAAACAATTCAGATGATGTGTTATTTTTTTCTGTTGCTATAAGAAAGGAACTGCATCTGATTGAACAATGTTAACCATCAAACGAACTGAAACGATGCATAAAATCACATTCTAATGCAACGCTGGTGCCGCCCAAACTATTAATCAATGAACTTCACAGAGTATACTTAATTCTTTTGAGTTTTGATCGAATCGAAAAATACATTTGCTGACACTGGGCTATTGATTACTGTTCGTTACATGGAGCTCACAATGTCTGCAGGGGTTAGAATGTATCGATTGCATCCACTGGCTATGAATAAGAACTATCCCAAATAAAAGGGGTATCCCTGGTATGACTCTAAACAAATTCCACTGCCGAAGATCCATTTCTGGATCTCTCAGGAATATGGAGTCTTCATTACCATTTGTCCAAGTTTGACTCTAACCTGAATCAGAAGTACCTTTAACAGTCTCATGTCTATGTCAAATAAATTTGTTTTGAGTATTATTTAGAATTCATATCATATAACTTTATGCATTTTTTATTAAGAGTATATACTTGAAGTTTTATGTTTTATATACTACTAGGAATATGACTTACTTAAAACCATATAATTAGTTGCAAATGATAGGAATAGTTACTTCAAACATTGATACTGTTTGTTGTAGTTTAGTTTCTTTGGGTTTCTGGCAAATCCACATTCGTGGGTTATATAATATCAAAATCATCCTTGCAGAAAAAACAGTTAAATTTCTATTTAACCATTGACTTGGGGAAAAAGTGGAGCTCAGACATTTCCACAAGTTATTAATCTGAAGGTAAGTGTAAAAGCCCATTTGGAGTTGGAACTCTCTTATCACAGTATCACAGATCATCCCATTAGACATTAGGACAACTCCGTGGACAACTCCGTGTAACTATTGATAAATTCTTAGTATTAGATGAAAATACTTGAAACAATGAATAATTGTGTGTAAATTATCAGTATTAGGTTGGTTGGTTCGTTGTGTTTTACGGCATACCAATCCCTATCGGTTATTTAATGATAGATCCGGCTAATAGATGTATATTAAGTATATGTGTTTTGTTTACAAATTGTTTATGGGCAACAATCTTTTTATTTGAGCCAATTTTCATTTGTTTGTGCTCAGTTAAACGTTTCAGGCAATGCTAGCACTAATAATTCTATTTCAATAAAATGAAATGGTTTCACGTGATGCTATCAAACCCTACTAATTTTACTCGCCTCAGATAAATGGTTTCTACAATAATAAACAGTTCTATTTTCTATTGTAGAAACCATTTATCTGCGGCAAGTAGGAAGTGCCAGTGGTGTAATGGTTATCGTCGTAGGAAATGGACACGGCGACACGAGTTCAAATCCTAGACGAGATGGGTAAATAGTAGGGCAGACTGGGTTCTTCAGCCTTGGTGAGGCAGCTAGTCTAGGAGAAGGAAAACTTTGAATTCAAACCTGTTAAACTCCACTTAAAAATTGACATTGTGTCATATCCTGCCCGAGCGGAGGGGTTAGTAAATATGATAATAAAGAGTTCTATTTGATTCATATTTGGGTCTCTGAAAGCTAAAACAGGGTGCGGTAGCAAAATATGGAATAATTCTAAAAGGCCTTTTGGTGTGATCAATCCAATTTTGAACAAAAACACGATAAATCTAAATTGTCATAAAAAGGTAGTAATCAAACACATTTTTAATCCAAATCCTACCCAATATGATAGAGCAAGAAAAGAAGGAGATAATCCATTATTTTGATTAACGCTAAAATCAAGCCAAAAATATTTCTAAAATAATTACAATTTCTTTATGGCCCTCATCAATCCCAGACCTAAAGCCCCTTTATTACGCTATAAGGGGCGTTTTAGTAAACAAAACAGATGCAACTTACTATCCAAATATTTGTTTGCCTAAGACTGCCATTGAGGAGAAAAGCAATTTTGTCACCAGGTCAGAATATTTGTCCTTTAAAGTTTTAAGTCACAGGAGCCAGCAAAAAGCTTTGAACCCAGCGTGATGACATATTGTTTTACTTTGTTGCTGCAGTTGTAAAGATGTAACTAACATTTGCAGGACCTCCAAACTTATCCATCAGAACAAGTGCTGAAATCATAAGGCTGGAGGATTCTAACTGCACTGATATCAACTCACAGTTGGAGGGAAGAGGGTTCATGCTTTACAACGGGCAGCAGACTGCATTGAAAACAAAGTCTCCGAGAGAAGGTTGAAACTTTGTTTGCCGATATCTTTTTCCGTGAATTTGAGGACCATTTTTAGTATTCTCTTTCCACTTCAATTATCAGTCCTTGTAACAATATGCAGCAGGGATCTTTAAGAAACCACATAACTATTTACAACAGACATGTGCGATAGGCTTTGATCTTATTCCTTTCCCAATCCCTCAAATTATATTGATATCTGAATCGGCAAAATTAGTTGATAAGAATCTACGTGCCTACTTACATATCAGTAAATGATGAATTTGTAGAAAATAAAATTAGGGGTTTTCTAATTTTATTCTCAAAAAAAAAAATGTATTAGATGTGTTTTTTTTAAATTCCGGGGTTTAAAAAATATGATGGAAGCTATAAAAAGACTGTATTTTCGTTAGGAAGAAAAGGTAATAACAGTTCGATACTTTTTATGGATATCTCTTCGATCACGCAAGGATAGTGCATTCATGTTTTTTACGACTACTTAAACTTTAAATGAACACGCTTCATTCGTGACGAAGAAAGACGAAGAAATAAAATTTGGAAAGATTGTAATTTTCTGAAATATACAATCCTTAAATAAATAAAGAGTAAAACCAAAGAAAGGAAAAACATAATTTGTATTTATCATATTTACCAACCCCTCCGCTCAGGCAGGATATGACAGAAGGTCATTTTTTTAAAGGAGTTTAACAGGTTTGAATTAAGAGATTTCCTTCTCCTAGACTATTTGCCTCACCAAGGCTGAAGAACCCAGTCTGTCCAACTATTTACCCATAGCTGGAGGGAGAATAATCGGATAATTGTATAATTTGTATTTATAGACCTCATCGGATCATTTAAGGGTAGCAGCGTCACTTTTAACATATACTTTGGTTGCTATAATGACAATAGTATTTGGTCCAAAGTATGAATTTTTGAAGGTGATAACCTTTTTGTCTCAAGAGAGAGAGAGAGAGAGAGAGAGAGAGAGAGAGAGAGAGAGAGAGAGAGAGAGAGAGAGAGAGAGAGAGAGAGAGTGTGTGTGTGTGTGTGTGTGTGTGTGTGTGTGTGTGTGTGTGTGTGGAGGGGACACAAACAAATAGAATTAGAATTAGGACTTTGTTCTCCGATTAACTTTCCTGAACGGATTACTTTTACACTTCATCTCGTTTTAACACTGCTGTAAACAGAGTGCTTAAAAAATGTAAACAATTCTTTTTGAGATTTTTATATGTTGTTCGTAAACTTTTCGATTTTTAACATCCCTTTTACACATTTACAAAATGTCTCCGTAATATCCTATCTGGTTTTTCTAATTAAGATAATCCCATAGAAATAATAATATTTCTAATCAGCTGGGATATTCCAGAAATGTGTCAATAAGGATAATGAACAAGTGGATACAGAAATTATGTCATCAAATTACTCCCATAAGGGTGTAAACATTTACAATCTCACCCTGTCACCTGGAGCTGTAGAGTACGTTGACAGTATCAATACAGAAGGATGGGATAACCAAACGCGATTACCGATTTACCATGGTTAATGAACCATAATGCTTGAGGAGGGGCTCTGCTTGATTAAGCAGTCCATGACCCAGTAACTGAAGTAGTAACCTGATTTGCCACTCTCCACATTAGCCCTTACTGAGCAACACGGTAGGTCAAGGGAGTCTGATCAGTTCACTCGCTGGTTCCTACAAATTCCGAGCACATTAATTTCCTTCCCGTATTCTTTCATTTGTTCTCGTGGCAAACTATGTACCCAAGCCTATTTTTTTCTTAAAGTTGCTTGACGGTGGTGGTTGAGTGCCAATTGCTGTAAAATAAATACTTGAAACCATTAAAACAGTGTGAAAACATTGTTTAATATTAAATAGAATTATAAGTGTTAGCATTAATTGAAACTATTTAACTGTGAATACACTAGGACTGTTTTAAGAGTTGACTTACCTTCCAGCTATATGCTTACTTATCATATATATATATATATATATATATATATATATATATATATATATATATATATATATATAGGAGTAAGCATTGATTCATCTTCAGAGGTTGATATACAGTTAAACCTATAACCAAAACATTTAACATGACCCCTTATATAAAATCAAAGCTTATATCGAGACAATATAAAGGTGTAGTTACTAGTATAAGGATTTTGATGGGAAGATAAGGAAATTGGCAATTTGAAATTGATTGATACATACTATTACGATTTGTTCGATATAGATGAACAGATACAAAAAGATTACCTTCCTATTCTATAGTTAACGTTAAGATATACAATAGTCACAACTTATGAACCAGTAGTAATGTATATTAATGAGAAACCTGAGCATTTCTCAAAGCAGAGTTAAGTGTTTTACTACTACTTAAAATCAGATATTTTTAAATGTTTTACACTGCAAAAAAAGCCTCATCATATAAATATAATTTTCAGAAAGCTTCTTTCCATTTCTGTACTTCATTCCAGAAGGGCTGATGATCTCTATTTCTTTTCAATATGTGATCAGCCATGCCTGATTTTGGCGTCTCATCTAACTACCGATTTCTTGATCTTCTGTCATTCACAGGTCGGCATGGTATTTCCTTTATATTCACTGCCACCACTGCAAAGCATGGAAAATACAGTGACCATAGTGCTATTCTCCTCAATGGGAGGTATGAGAGATTTCTTAAAAGTGTTAAAATGTTACTGAATATTGCTCTCCTGTGATATAGACTGCATATCAATTGTATCTTTTCGGACGTGACTCTTAGCGCATCTTTGCTATATTACTCATTAAACTTCCCCCTTCTCTTTATGTTTATATGAGGTGATTTTATGCAATTAGATTTGGTGTTTCTTTGGAGGTTATTTCTCATGTGAACCAATTGCTATTGGTACGTGTCTAGGTTGTCACTTAATTTCTTTCCTGAGTGTTGTAGGCAGTGGACAATCCATTTATTTACACTGTATGGATGATATGAATTGAAATGACGATATTGTTCGGGAAATATCAGTTTACAATACACCTTTAAAAATTTCTCTGTCCAAAGAGACCAGCTGATTGTGTAATATTTCCATTGTAAACTGTTTTGATGATTTTATTGAATTTGCATGGTCTAATGGTACTTGAACCTCTTCCTGGTGGAACATAGTGTAAAAGTGTCGTCTCCGTATCGCAGCCTTATTTTTGGTTTAGAAGTGTTGATTCTAATGCTATTTCCTCAACGTACTCCACATATATGTTTGCCATTACAGGAAATTATTGTGAATACATAGGTTTTCCTTCATTCAGCTGATACTTGTCAGATGCATTCAAAAAGTGTAATTTCAGTACCCAGATCACTATCACAATATGATTATGTATTTGTACCCTCGTATGTTCTTCCATAGAAGGTCCATCCTGAGAAAGATCTACCACTGTGATTCAAATAAATACTCATATTCGTATTATCTAGAAGGTCATAGCGTATGATAAAATGCATCAGAAGAAGGCCAGAGATTAGAGTGGTAGAAAAAACTGACAACCGGCTATCACCACGGAGATATAGACATATTTGATATTTCATATGCATAAAATACTTAAAGTTTAAAGTAATTCATAAAAACACATGCATATATATATATATATATATATATATATATATATATATATATATATATATATATATATATATATTCATCATCATGTATTTGGATCAGTATCTGATCACTTCTTTGATTTAAAGAAAAAGTTTTTCAAACGTTTTGTCATTCACACACAAACCCAGAAAAGACACACTAAGACAAGCACAAAGATATATAAACACGCATATATATATATATATATATATATATATATATATATATATATATATATATATATATATATATATATATATATATAAGTATTGCGACAGGAGATATATAAACGCAAAATTAATATTTAGAATCGTGTACCCAAAAGTAGATGATACACTTTGCTTTTTTCATTTAACTGCATACAAACTTTCATTGTTTTTAAGCCAAATCCATCATTGTAGAATGACTGTAATTGTAATATTTAACAAACAGCAAAAAGGAAAAGGGGTTTGCCACCTTTTCCAAGATTATTAGTCCAAAAATGTAGCTAATTGGATGAAGTGTGTACGAACTGGTCGCCCAGCATATTAAGTACTATGTCCCGGAACACCACACCACTCAAAATTAGTGAAAGTAAAATCGTCGTTTTCACTGTCACTAACATATTGTTTTGGTTGTGTTTGATTTGAGGGTACATCAACCACTGTAGGTTATTTAATGCCAAAATCCATCTACACATATATCAAATATATTTGATTTGTAAACATATTTTATTCATAACTTTTTAAACGAGTCTTGGCTAATTATTTGCACACTCTTAAATGTCTTCAAGTATTTCTATCTAATACGAATAATTCTATTTATTATTATTCTTTTGTTCGCATTTGGAGAAGAGGATACAAGATTTGCTATTTAACATAAATTATTCTATTCAACATAACTTATTCCTTTGCACTCAGTTCCAAGTATTGCTTTGTAATTTCAATTATTCAGTACCATATCCCTCATTTGTTTGCACACGGTTAAATGATCAAACAATTTCAGTTCACACCATTCAATTTAGCATAAGTCATCTGTTTACATTCAGTCTAAATAAATGCTACCACAATGGGCCTCACCGGCAGATTGCTCAGAGTTATATCAAGGACACGCTTTTTTTCGGGGGCGGTCTTACCCGTCTCCAAAAATGCAATCGGTGTATTCAACAGAATCAGGTAACTTGGTTCGTCACCAACAGAAATAGAATCAATTGGGTAATACGTTGTGCATTTAATATGTGCAGGCATTTAAAATTGTCACAGACTCATGTAAAATTCAGTATGTTATTGCTATACATCTTATGTAATGAATGACCATTATTTTATGATTTCAGGTTCAAATCAATAGCTACAGCAAGAATTGTAATACACCCTACTAAAGCTAGATTTTCACAGCTGGTGAATTTCAAAAATGCAATCTGGGCATGACGACACTTTAGAAGAACGATATGCAATAAAATTGTGTTTTAAACATGGGAAAAATGCCACAGAAACGAATGGAATGCTTCGGACTGCTTTTCAACCATCTTGCATGCATCGAGCATCATTTTTTCCAATGACATAAGAGATTCAAGGATGGTAGCGAGTCTGTGAGGGATGATGAGAGGTGTGAAGGGTAAGGAAGTCAATACATTAGAGTTGATTGACCAAAGGGTTAGGGTTAGGGTTACTATGTTGAGGTTTTAAGGGAGTTCAGAAGAGATTCCGTCGGAAGACGCCAGCACTCTTCAAATCGGGTCAGCGGCATTTCCACCAAAACAATGCCCCAGTCCACAACTCCACGCTTGTCTCAGACTATTTGAGCAAGATGGGCATCAAGACGGTTCTTCACCCTGCTTATAATCCAGACCTTGCTCCCTGTGATTTTGCCTATTCCCTAAGCTCAAAGGCTGTCGTTATGAGACAATTGAGTAGATGAAAGAGGCTGTGACGAAGGCCATTGACACGCTCACACAAGAGGGTTTCCATGGGGGCTTCCAGAAGTAGTTGGAACGGTACAAGAAGTGCATTGCAGCCGGAGGAGATTACTTCGAAGGGGACTAGAGTTCCATGTGTGTACTATCAAGAAAAGTGTCCATCGAAAAGCCTGGAAACTTATTTAATGATCCTCATATATATATATATATATATATATATATATAATTTTCTGTGTGTATTTTGAAATAAATACCTTATATCTAATTTCTCGAAGATAATTAACGAACATATACAGCCTGAAATTCTATGTGTTATAGAATAAAATAATTACAATAAATACCGTTAAACATACATAATGAAAGCGTGGTACAAGAAGTGTATTGCAGCCGGAGGAGATTACTTCGAAGGGGACTAGAGTTTCATGTGTGTACTATCAATAAAAGTGTCCACACGAAAAAAAGTCTGGAAACTTATTTAATGATTCTCGTATATTTGAATAATTTGGAAAAAATGTAGAGTTGTTTGGAGATATCTTGTGTTTACTATTGAAAAAACACCCCAATCAAAAAAGGAAGCTTAACAACGGAAAGTTTAGCTTCGCCAGAAAGATTGTAACTGCTCTAAACATATTACCAGGCCAAAATGTGAGGATTATATTGCACGGTGTAAAAACAAGAGCTACATGACCTAGCCACTGGAAAACTCAGAGGTTATCCAACCATATTTTCTAACTGGCTACTGAGAGATGATATGAAATCAAAACATGTTCGCATCTCTGTTTTTCGATATAACTTATACTGTGGGCGCATCTCCATCTTTTTCTTGCCTAAAGACACGAATATTTTCTCTCTACCTCCACCAAAGAAAAGAAAATCAGCTATGTTAAAGAATATAGCAGAGGAAAAGTTCTTTGTTTATTCAGAAAATGCAACACGACCAGAAATGTTTTGGTAGATTAGAAAAGGAGTGAAATTCTCAAGCATTAACAGAAACACCCATATTCTCTAAAACACAAACACATTCACACATACGTATATATGAATATAGTATAATGGGATATATATATATATATATATATATATATATATATATATATATATATATATAATGCAGTTTACCATCATTATATATAAAGAGCAGTAAATATGGAATACGAAGTATATGTAGGCTTAACTTACAATAATATTAACACAAATACATAGGCTCTTAGTCACTATTATTTCATATAGAAGTTTTGGTTAATGAAAACGTGGTGAATCAACAAGCATCACCAGGCACGGTTGCCTGTGGGTTAACGTTATGCTAACTTAGATCTATCTATCTATCTATCTATCTATCTATCTATATGTGTATCAGTGATATTGAGCATTCTTTGTTCATAAATATATCTATTTTCCAGGATATATATATATATATATATATATAGAGAGAGAGAGAGAGGGAGAGAGAAGGAAAAAGGGAAAGATTTAGTCTTCATGCTATTTGTGTTATTTATTATCATTTCAACTATGTTATATGAAATAGAAATAAATACTCAGCAAGGTTAAACTTTTGCTTATCACATAATCAAAAGTAATCCTTAATATTTTTTAAGATTTTGATTTACAATTTTTCCCCATATATTGCTTTCTTAGAAGTTTTATAACTTAAAATGTTAACTTCAAAGAATTTTACAAGTCTTGATAGCGCTAAAAAAAAAACGACAATTTATGTGGTCAACTTGGGTTGATTCAATTTTGCTATATAATAACGTCAACTAATTAGTTCTACGAATTATTATTTTGGTGTTTAAGTGACACAGACAAAATATGTTGGGAAATGAATACAAAATATTACGAAAACAAAATTCTTTTATACATTAATTCATATTTATAAATAAGTCAGATAAAAAATATCAAAATTCAGATGAAAAATGTTTTCGATAACTAAGAAAATTTCAGAAAAAATCATGGAAAAAATTTTTAGGAGGGCATCTTGGGAATTATAATATGCGCTACCTAACATAATTTTATCGACTATAGAAATATTGTATTAATAGTGTATTGGATCTGTGCAAAGATTCTATTCTTAAAGGCTAATATGTCATGTAGCAAACAAACAATCAAATAAATAAACAACTAAACAACAACAACAACAACAAGAACAACAAAAACAATAATAATAATTATAATAATAATAATAAGCGAATACAGAAAATTAGCACAGAAGGAGTATAAGGCGAGAAAGGACTGGGTCGGCAAGGTGGTCCACTGGGAAATGTGCAGGAAATTTCAATTCGACCATACAAACAAATGGTATATGCACAACCCAGCACCAGTCCTAGAAAATGACACGCATAAACTCTATACAAACGGATTACTTGATCCCGGCCAGAAGATCAGACCTCATAATAATCAACAAAAAAAAGAAAATTTGTAAAATTATCGACTTTGCTGTCCCGGCGGACCACAGAATAATTCTGAAGGAAAGTGAAAAGAGAGATAAGTACTTCGACCTTGCTAGAGAATTGAAAAAGCTGTGGAACATGAAAGTAACGATTGTGCCAACTGTGATTGGAGCTTTAGGCACAATAACTAAAGGATTATTAAAAGGCCTGGAGGACATTGAAGTTGGCGAACAGGTAGAGACTATCCAAACGACAGCATTGCTGAGAACAGCCAGAATCCTAAGACGATTCCTGGAGACTTGAGGAGACTTGCTGTCACTCAGACTCCAGTGAAAAGCCATCAACAAACGCTGATGTGAAAAATTCTAATGAGTAAAATAACAACAATAACAACAACAATAATTATAATTATCTGCAGGAGAACTAAAA
This sequence comes from Sepioteuthis lessoniana, assembly GCA_963585895.1. NCBI lineage: Eukaryota > Metazoa > Mollusca > Cephalopoda > Myopsida > Loliginidae > Sepioteuthis > Sepioteuthis lessoniana. The sequence continues at coordinate 16,051 of CAUZXS010003084.1, read as the reverse complement.
GTACTATAAAACATGAAGGTGACTGTGATACCAGTTGTAAACTGTGCACTCGGAGCAATTCCCCATTTCTTGGTAAACGTGATTGGAAGGAGAGGACAAGTGTAGAGACCGGCCAGAATACTGTGAAGAGTTCTGGAGACTTGAAGGGACTTGCTGTCACTCGAAATCCAATTAGATACCATCACCTAACGTTTATGTGAAAATCTCTCAAAGAAATAACCTGAATCTTTTCTGATAGCAGCGCTAAACAACATCATAAGGACTATGTCAAGGCAAGAATTGACAAGATGCAACAAAATAGCAAATGTACATTATGATTTGATAGAGACAAAACGATCAATCAGATAATTAAAATTTCAGTAAATTAACGTAAAAAGAATATAAGACTAGATATGAATGGGTTGGAAGGAGATCCACTGGGAATTGTGCGAGAAGTTTAAATTTGACCATACGAACAAATGATATATGCATAATCTAGAATCCGTCCAAGAAAATTAGTCACACAAAATATTTAGGGATTTTGAGATACAAACGGATCATCTAATCTCGACTAGACGATCAGACCTAGTGATAGTCAATAAAAAAAGAGAACCTAGCGAAAAGTAAACGTTGCCATTCTAGCGGATCACAGGGTAAAACTGAAGAAAAGTGAAAAGAGAGATAAATATCTATACCTTGCTAGAGAACTGAAAAAAATCTATTGAACATGAAGGTGACGGTGATACCAATTGTAATTGGTGCGTTCGGTACAGACATCAAAGTATTGGAACTAGGACTGGAGGTCGTGGGAATTAGAGGATGAGTCGAGACGATGCTTACAACAGAATTACTAAGAACGGCTAGAATACTAAAACAGAGTATTGGATACACAAGGAGACTTGCTGTACCTAATACTCCACTAGAAAGCTATGAGCTAAAGCATGTGTGGTAAACTCTCAAATAAGTAAAGTAATTATAATTATATTGTAAAACATCATGGGTCTAATTCAAATATTTTTTTAAAATTACGTAATAACTGTAGATGTTAATTGAATATTAAATTGAATTATTTACCAGTGACTTTTGTTCCGACTCCGAAACCAACTGTATCTTTTACTTAATTGATTGATTTTAATGGTATGCTTAACAGTCAAGATTATATTATGCCTCGAGGCTAAGGAATCACTTTCACTGCAAGTTCACACCCACTTGCTTAGAGTACTTATTTATTTATCTTTTTACAAATGGCCCGTGAAACTGGGATGATTTAAAACCCGAGTATGTAGTACCACACTGTGTCAGAGGGAACCTAGGAGTAATTTCAGTGAAGTGATACACTAATCTCCCCATATCTCAGATACAGTTTAATGTCGTACCAAGGCAATTTTCTTTTTAGAGGTTCTTCAGAGGATGCTGTCTTGCTGACAGGGATTTTGATATCACTACCAAAACAGAGTTGAGACCTCTTCCTTCACATTTTTGAGACCACTGGATAACACTAGATTGTTACTTTAAGTCACTTGTGATATACTGGTTATCGGCGAGGGATAAGGACCCGGCAACCCGAGTTCAAATAGTGGTTTGCACTTTCCACCGTGCTAATACCCTAGGGACATCTATGAATCAAACCTCTTCTCCTTCCAATTATGGGTATATAGTTTTGGTCTGTTTTTTATGCTATATGAACCATTGTAAGTTATCTAATGCCAAATCCTGTTCACACCTTTATATATATATATATATATATATATATATATATATATATATATATATATGATTTGTAAACACATTTTGTTAATATTATTCTTAAAATTGCCGATCATCCTTTTTTGTACACAATTAAATAGTTTCAAGAATTTATATATTTCAGTCACAATTTAACATCAGTCATTGTTTGCAGACAGTTTGTTCCATTTGACCCTTAGATAGGACTTATCAGCTGCTACCACTTGAGGCCAGAGGGGACTTAAGGGCAATGACAGTGAAGGAGCATATTCCCTAAATCACAATCAGATTGCTGAATTTAGTTTCTTGGACACTTGGTGGCAGGGTCTACAGCCCTAGCCGACAAAGCTGAGTCTAAATAGTAGGAATGTTGGGCACTTTAATCTTTGAATGGCATCAGGTCTTGGAGAGGAAAATCAAACTTAAAAATCAACATTGTGTCACATCATGATTTTGTAGAGGGTCTGCATGAATACATATATTGCAACATTAATTTCAGAAGTTTTTCTTTTCCCCGAAGTTACTGTTGCTGCTTTTAGACCTGCGTGTTCATCATCAAAATAAATGAATACAAATTGAAAACTGTCTGATTTAAGGTCCAAAATATATCTAGGTCAACAATTCAGATGGAACAATTTCTGTTTAAAAAACCATAGCATTCAACAGAAAATTATAATTTTGCATCATTAATTAAAGTCTCTTTTCCTCTCAGAGATAGAAAACAGTTATATCACAATGGAATTACAAAACCTTTGTTATTACTGCAAAAGTATGAACAAGATCAAAATACCCAGACTTTTCTTAGAAAACGTTTTTTTTTAAACTGTTTTTGTTGCAAAAAGATATAAAAGAAAATAGATGGTGCGTTAATATTTCAATATATTTTCCCTTTTCTTAAGGACATGAAGATGATTTTTGGACATTTTCACATTTTCTCAATGAATTTTGAAATAGTAATATGACAGCAGTTCTCAGTCTGGGTCTCACGAATAGGTTAAAACCAAAAGAAGTTTCACAAGTTTGAAAACAATGTTATCATTCAGAAGATGTAAAATTCTTGAATACCTTGCTAATAGTTCAATTTGCAGAAATGTGCCATTGAAATTGGATCGTTTTTTTTAGAAAGAGACACTGTTTAATCTGAGGTATTAAACAGGTATATTGATTTAAAGAGTTGAATTTCCATTTAATAAGAAATAATAAAGTTTGCAAATATCAACATCTGTTTAACACCATTCATGAAGCACACTATACTGACCTACTGGTAATTCCTCATTTAAATTCAGGAGACGAAGAATTCAAAAATATATATGGCAAAACTTTAAAAGTTTCCTAAATCGTTCATTTCCATTCTGTAAGGGCCTCTTATAGTAAACTGAATATATTTTCACATAAGTATTCCTTTAATAAAAAGTGTAACTAAAAAAGACAAAATTTGCATGAATATGAATAATCTCTCTCTCTCTCTCTCTATATATATATATATATATATATCATAATACTGTTATGTTTTATCGAGGCATTCTAGACTTATGCTTAAACGCTTAAATGCTGTTGCTAAAAATAAAATACCTTAAAAATTCCTTTAGCCAACGTAGTCCACTTGTAGCCGTGTGGTCTGAAGCTTTAGTCTATCGTCAAGTTGGACGGGTTTCGATCCCGGCTTCGAGCGTCCTGCGGGTCTAGCCACACTGTAGAGTTCTGATACAACGAAACAGTCTGTCTGTGGATGACAATATATATATCGCAGTCATTTTAAATACAGGTGATTTTAATTCGGCTTTGTCTCAGGGATAAAGAATACTGGTTTATGTAAAGGATGTTAGTGTCTAGTACTATGAGCAATGTTAATAGTGAAAATTATGCCACACATACACACGCACATGCATATATATATATATATATATATATATATATATGTGTGTGTGTGTGTGTGTGACTGCAGAGGTGACAAACTGACTATCACCATTCGGCATTGATTGTAAGTACGCTAAATTGATTCTAAACACTTTATTCATATAGTAAAAGGCATTATTAAATACACACACATACAAAACGCACAAACATATCACACACACACACACATATATATATACAATCAATATATATATATATCAATATATTTGTGTTTTCGGGCCTCCCACTGAATAGGTATTCAAGAGAATAGTTTATTCTTCAATTCAAGTATTTTATTGTAAATGACAGTTCATTAAGTAAAAACCGAATTGAGAGATTATGGATATGTTAATTTTTTGGTTGAATGTCTTTGACCGACGATTTTATTTATTATTATATTAAAAACATATTCACTCGAATAGTAATGTTGAAAATACCCATATCATTAAATGGAATATTTAAATTATCTGAATTAAATTCTTCAACCATTAGCCTGTTGGTTTATTTTCTAAAGAACGACGTGTTCTTCCGATGTACGTTTTCCCCCAATTGACACATTTCCGTCCGTTTTAGGTATTATGGAAATTATTGCCTTCAGCGATTTGAATAAAATGTCACATTCGTTTTTTTTTTTGTTCAACTATCAAAGTTACACTATGTCCAACAGAATCTGCTCGATATGATAACAGAATAACATTTACTATAGATGAGTACCTTAGTAGAACGAAGGTTATTTTGAGCAACACTCAATCTTCCTAACTATCGGTAAAACAGAACTATTTAAATATAAACTATACTTTATAATACAATACTATGAAAAAGTTTATTCAGTGCAGTGGAATAAGTAGTACTTGATTGACTTATTAGTGTTTGATAGATTTCGTGTTCATGGTATAACATTAAACTGCCACAGATGCTGACGCGCTCAGCTTGATGTTGGGAAAATATGTAGTAGTTTTCATAACTATTGCTTTAAAGTATCCTCTGACACAGACTGGTAGGACCTATAAGAGTCCAATTTACAGATGAGATAGAATGGTTCAATCTTTTACTTAGAATCATTATCTACATTAAATAGATTTATTGCTGTCAATTAGCAATATTGGAAAACCCTTCAACGGAGTAATACGAATGATTGGTTTCAAATTAGACTAATATTATTGATAAATATTATTACTAATGGTAAACAGTAATTCTTGAAGCTACTTGACAGTTTGCTAATTGAACTATTCATGTTAGATATCAATTCTTAAACCCATTTAACTGTGTGCAAACAAATTTTGAATATGAAATAAAATTATCTATATTAAATAGCAATTCTTGAAACTATTTGTGTGGAAACAAATGATTAATATTGAAGAGAATAAGTTTTCCTTCGTGAAATTAGTTGACAACATTTAACTATGTATAAATAAATGAGCTACAAACTATTCCCTTATAAATCATATATATATATATATATATATATATATATATATATATATATATATAAACACACACACACACACACACACACATATATATATATATATATATATATATATATATATAGAGAGAGAGAGAGAGAGAGAGAGAGAATGGTTAATCTGACAAAATGACAGAGGTGTGTAGAACTTTGGATAAATCAAAGACTTAAAACCGGTTTCGAGGCACAATATTTCGTTCTTTGATTTTATTTAAATTTTATTTTAAAACTTTCTCAAACTGAACCATTTTTTGAGTTTTCTATTTGAAAGCAAATATGGAACAGGATAAAATGACGGAGAGGATAACGATGTAGCAGGGAGAAATGAGTGTTTATAGTGAAATATATAAGGTTTCATTAAAGATTTTTCATCATATGAAAGTCGAAACAGTTTTAGTGAGCCGATCGGAAAGAAATAGGAAAAAAAGTTTTGGGGGAAATGGGTTTCCGCATATCATGTTCCGCTGACTTTGACCATAATGCGGTGTCTAGGTCGAACGGGGGCAAAACAGAAAAAGAGAAAGTATAAGGAAAGAATCCTCAAAGGTATGGTGGTACAGAGTGGAAAAAATGTCCGTTTTTTTTATCAATGTATCCGTTTTCTTTTTTGACATTGTTTTCGTGTAGTATGATATTTGCTAGGTATGGTGAGATCTGATAAAATTCTAGGCGTTGTCTTTTATGGTTTGTGTTCGTATGAGTTGTTTTGGTAATGACTGCAGACTCTAATAGTCTGCAGTAGTTTTTGCAATGTATGGGTTGATTAGAGTGGCTTGGGAAAAATTGTAGGTGTTTTTGATCACTAACATGAGAGAGAAAATTAATTATCCCACAAAGTTTTATATGCCATATAATACCAACCAAATCAAGCTGATCCCTGTATTTGTAAACCTTCAGTTACGTTTAACCTTTCCTATTTGATACAAATAATTTCATCCGGTTATAATATTTCGATCTCATCTTTGTTCCTTCATTTCGGCTAACTTGCTTTGAGATGTCCACATCAATACACCTGACGATGTGTTCAAGCTACTCCTTTCCGTTTTTCCAAAAAATCGATTGATAAACCGTTTGTCCTTTGACTATCTCTTGCATGAAAAAGTAGATTTCCTACACAGAAGGAAATAAGGCATGTATATTAATGCTGTCTTATAGTGTAATGGATATTGTCATAAGAAATACAAACGGTAAATCGATTCCAAGTCCTGGACGATTTTTCTTTTTTGCAGTTCACATAACGCTAATTATCATGAGAAAAATATGAACCGAACTATTCTCCTTCTAGGAATGGGTAAATAGTAGGAAGACTGGACTCTTTAACCTGGGCATGATTACCATTGTAGGAGGGAAATCTGAATTCGAAACAGTTAAACTGTGTTTGTTTTACGTTCTACTCGACCGGGTTAGAGTAAAAATGTGTAAATTTTTCCCACCCTGTCCTTAAAGGGGAGGATTTCCAGATGTAGATACATAAACTCCTTAGACTGATTGATGCTTGTCACATCTCTTTGCCTGCTTTTCTCCTTCCAATTTCATGCTTCTATTTCATTAGATCATTAATGCCTCATTTTTTATAATGTGATTTATGGCTTTACCTCTGTCTTTGCACACATAATTCATATCATACTTCGTCTTGACTTAAATCTGTAATTATTTCTAATACACTAATTACTGTCAGTTATTAATCAGGCTTCTGTCTATTCAAATATCCTTAATACACCTGAGCCTTGCTCATTCGTCTGCGATTCTATTCACTTTTTTTTATTTGCTTTCTTGCTTGCTTTTCTTTTTCTTTCGGTAGAAAATGTTTAAAGAATTTCTTTTCATCTGTTTTTTTTTCAATTATCAATTTTTAGTTTCCCCATTTAACATTATTCTCATCAATTTCCATGCAATTTAATGTGAATGGGCAGGTGTGACACAAGGCCACTTTTTAAAGTGGAGTACAGTTTATTTGAATTTAGAATTTCATTCTTTTAGATGGAGTTCCAAACCAGAGTAAAACTACACACTGGACTCTACTATTTACGCTTAGTTGTTGGAGAGAATAAAAAAAAGAGGTGACAACATTTGCGGGAAGTGAAGCACAGCTTCGTTAAGGAATTCAACTTGATTCACCGGTTCCATTTCCAACTGAGATGTTTGTTTTGCTAACTTCCACAAGTGACACATATCTTGTTCCTGAATAGTTAGTGTTATTTCTTAATAGCCTATGTTGAAAACATATAGAAAATGGCTACAATTTAATTTACATTTTGCGTTTTCTTCTCTGTATATTGAAATTTGATGTTAATCTTTTTCTATTTACAAACAGATAAATCTGATCATTCTGAATTACAAAAGTTCTGAATAAAACATTTGAATCAAAGTTTACATATGTTCATTATAAAAGTACAAGAAAATAAACGAAAATGCTTAGAAGTCACAAGTTTCGAGAGATTTGCAACTGTAATATGAATAACTTTCAATTATCAGCACCCAAATATAGTTCAACAAAACTTTGAAGAGAAAACATGTTTGTTTAAATTTATTTTATTCATATGCAGTTGGTAAATAACACTTTTTGCCAGAAAATAAGAACATTTTATAGAAGTATAACATCGTGTAAAAAGTCATATAGATTATTGTTTAGTGTTTCGCTCAAATCGTCTCGTAACAGACAGAACATTTGTAGGTACTGACACGACATTTTCCAGCAGCTCTTCTCTTCATATAAACCTGTCACTCGCAATCAGTTCGATATTACAGTAATTATATCTTCCAGTGGGGTAAACCCGCAGCATATACTCCATAGTTTGCTGCTGCGCAATCATATATCCATACAAAAGAGCCTCGAGTGCAGACACCCCCTTGAATGTGCTTTTTCGTTGGTCAATCAAGGAAATATTTTCCAGGTGTTCAAGAAATTTGATTGAACAACATCTGACCCTATGTCAAGCTTCTCCGTAGAAATAAGTGTCCAGATAAGATATAGTCTAAAATGTGGAAACGGCTGCTTGTGCAAACTCTTCAACCATTTCCGTGGTAATGACGAAGCTATTATCTTCTTCTGGTATCATCTGTATTAAGTTTTATTTTCTGACCGAGCTAAAACTTTCCGCTATAACCCACCGTACTTACAACTTCCTGGGGTAACAACTGAGTAAACAGTTGCCAGTTCTAACCAGTGTGAAAACAGCTTCCTGTAGTAATCAATGTTCAAACACAATCATGTGCCAAGGGTTCCAACCTCAAATTTTATGGAGACATACAATACATTATCGTAGGGTAGACTCACTAGCTTTATTTAATACATCAACAGCACAGGATGCCATTTGTAACTCGCATACTGTTGACTGTCTACATCCTCTACTGATAATAAACGTTAAACAGTTTCATCTCAAAAGGCAAGATTGGCTCTTAGCATTTCTCATTTCGTAAACTATTACCCACCACTGACATTACCAAAGTGTTTTTTTTAAAGCTGGGCTTTTGTATAGTCATATTCAGTGGTCGATAGAAATGTATTTCGATTGCCGGTGTTCTTGGATATACTTTATTATTTTGTGTCTGGTTCAGCAGATTAATGCTTAGTACAGTAGAAAATGTTCAATGAACTGATAAATTGTGGTTATAAACCCATCGTCATAGCAGTTATTCCTCCAAACGTCAGCTTTGTATTTAATCAGTCATATAGGAATCGTGAGTAAATTATGAGATCTTTTTAATTCGTCTGAACGGCGTATGTAATAATATTTAGAGAAAATCAACAGAGTTGGCGGCTCGTATAATTTTGTAAGCTGAATCTAGGCGAAACATTTACTCACTTAGCAGACACGTCTATCAAAACGGAAAGCAGAAATTGGTTTGTCATAAACCGATTTCTGAGAAGAAAAAACGATATTATTAAGCGCAATAGCTAATGACAAAATCTCATTTCCAAACATTATACTCGGATAAATTTAATGATAGTGGAATTAATTGTTTAAATAAAATCTCGGTGCTGACATTATTAAAGTCCATATAAGTGAACCATCAATTAATTTTCCTTTATAAAACCTTACTCACAGAAGCATAATGAAGTAAAATCATTTTAAACCTATAACTGGACCGATACCAAATAGACGCACATCGCAGATGTAAAATGTTCCTTCCAAAATCAAGCTGAAAACAGACGCTCATTGCATATCAAATCAGCAGAGATAACATGATACTTGAAATAATAACCAATAAAATGGAGGTGCTCGTGGTGTAGTCGTTATCGTCGTAGGAAATGGACACGGCGACACGAGTTCAAAATCATGGACGAGACTGATTGCATTTCACATAGCACTAATACCCTTGGGGAAGGTATGAATCCAATTATTCTCCCTCCAGCTATGGGTAAATAGTAGGAGAGACTAGGTTCTTCAACGTTGGTTGGGCAACTAGTCTAGGAGAAGGAAAACTCTGAATTAAAACCTGTTAAACTCCGCTTAAAAATTGACCTTGTGTCATATCCTGCCCGAGCGGAGGGGTTGGTAAATTGTACCAATAAAATTCTACTTTCATTTATGAAACGTATAGCAGGCTTGTTTATAACATATTTTCGCGGGTATTATGCATCGATTAACACTGTGTCATAGGTACCAAGAATACACTGACTGTACCCAGTGAAGCGGGTGAGATCACCCTAATAGGGGTCCAGCTTATGACAATAAACTGTATTTGATATTGAGGCTTCAGTTCTGAAGATCCGGTGAATCTTGCATTTGCTTTCATTATCAGTACTCCCAGGTCATTTCTGACTCGGAGTGATAGTATTTGTTAGTGATCAATCTATGAGTCAAATCGATGTCTACAAACTATTCGTATTCGATAGGACCTTATGAAAAGGAAAAAAAAAAAATTGAAACAGCAGATGTAGATATGAATGTGAAACAGCAGATGTAGATATGAATGTGAAACAGCAGATGTAGATATGAATGTGAAACAGCAGATGTAGATATGAATGTGAAATGACCACGTTTCCCTAACATCTAGGCATAGAATAACCACTTCGTTTTGACATGCCGTTAAAATGTATCAATCCACCAAAGCCAGCCTGTAATACAGAGTCTACATTACTTACATGTCAGATCAACAAAATATTTTCATGCATCAGATTATGACGAGCCCAGTCGATTGGGGCAGTAGAATACCTCAACTGCGTCTCTGAAAAGGGGTAAGAGCTCCTACAGTTAGTGTCCTGGATATGACATTACACAATCTATTTTCGAACCTCCAGCCCCGGAGCTTTGAGAAATATGGAGTACGCCTTTATTGCTTTCGCAGCCTGGTCCACTCTGTTTCGGAGTGGTAGCACTTGATAGGGTACTCCTATGTATGGGACAAATAGAACAGTTTAACATTTTAACTAAGTGCAAATGAATGACTTACGTTAAAATGAATAGTAAGAATAACAATTGTTTGACCATTGATATGTGTAAGCAAATGATTGATGTTTAATTGAATTGTTAGCGATGCATATCAATACTTAGAACAATTTAATTGTGTGTCTCAGCTGAATTATTGGTAGTATTTAATAATACTTGGAAACATTTGACTGTATGCAAATTAATGAATAGTGTTCAAAATAATTAATTTTGAATGAGGATAATAGTAATAACTTTACTGCTTGAAAACAAATGAATAATTTTCAATAGAATTATTAGTTTTAGATAGCAATAAATGAAACCATTTAACTATATAAAAAATAGCAATAATAGCCTGTATGTGACAGCTAATGATTCTAATTATAATGACGTTTTCTTTTTTAGTTGTCTAAATTTATGAGACGAAGCTGGTTGATTTTTATCATTAAGGTTTTTCAGACTATTGTCTTCATCTTTATTGTTATTTCCACTACATTTCGGTCGATATATCCCCCAGCCTTTTTCAGGTGTTTGTCGAACTCGGGAACCTTCACGTTTCTTCGAACTACGTCCTTTATTGAAACCACGGGGGTCGTGTGTTCCGATTCCGTTAG